>JAUPMG010105966.1:0-12154 GCA_031762675.1 Pachysandra terminalis | reverse complement strand
GATATTCTTGAATATCTTGGAGAGTTCACCTTCTTCACGTAGCTTGATGTGTACTTATAATGAAGGTAAAAGATTTTCTCCAAATTCTCAGATGACTGACTGTTGCAACACTGTTGTAACAGTAGATCTTCAACGTGAGATTTGAAATCAGATTACAATCTATTCAAATTCTCATCCAAATATTTTTTTTTATCTCAATCAACAATCTTCTCAGAATATTCTATTCTAGATAACCACCTCTTGCCATTGATTAGCAATAATATTAGGAAGAATTCCTTGTGTGGTTGATCTCTTGCTTAAATCAAATATTCACCAGACTATTTCTGTGATCATAAATTTGCAGGATATTTTGAGATTTAGAAATTCTCTTCACCAGAGGCCAGTTGTACCACAATCTCTATATGCAACCCGAAGACTTCTTCTTTTAGTCTCTAGAATATTTACACACTAGTTGTAAATATTTTTTAGAGAATCTTGCCTAAAAAATAGCAACTGATTAGAACGAAATCTAAGTATATACATGTGATTTTAATAAGTAACTAATTTGAATTTTGAAGGAATTTAAACACGCCCAATTATGAAATAAGTTTGATTATGAGTGTAATTTGCCAAAAATGCCAATATTCACACATGAGATTTTACAAATCTATAATAATTAATAAAATAATTTTTTGGATAAGAAATGAATGGTGAAAAGTGAGAGAATTTGATGCTATTTATAGAGTTGTAAACTTTTAAACAGATTTTTTGATTTATTTCGACCGAAATATCCGAAATTTCGGCAGAAAAGATTTTAGACGAAATTTTTTTGGTCAAAGTACAATTATTTCGGTGATTCCAGTACTTTATTTCGTGAAATAAATCTGCCCCAAAAAAAGACATTTTGTGTTTCGGAGGGCACATCCGACACTGAAATTTTGATAAAATTTTAAACTATTATATATATAGATAGATAGATAGATAATTCCACTCCCATCGAATTCAACGTTCAACCTTTGTATATGATCCGATCTCCAATTCTTCAAAACAGCTTTGAATTGAATTATGAGCAATCTTTTTGGCTGGTGGTTGGTGGCAGGGGAGGCCCTACCAAAAGAAAGAGATGGACTGATGGAGTAAGATAGAGTAAGGAATATGCAGCAGCAGCAGCAGCTTTAACAAGTACAAACGCATCATATTCTACCACCACCTTGTCATTATCCATTTCACTCTATTGATTCTGATTACTACGTCTTTTTGATAGATCAATAGAATGGAAAACACATAGATCAAAAACTTTTATGGGTTTTGTTTCTACCTGTTTTTCTGTGGTTGAAGACAGGTGATATTACAGGAATGACTTGCATATTGTCAAAAAAAAAAAAAAAAAACGTGAATTAAAATGGAGAAGTCTTGGGAAGAAATAAGAGAGAGAGAGAGAGATGATGAATGTGGCTTTCAAGCAATCAAATCAAATAGAAGAGAAGAGAAATGGAAGAGATAGAAGAATAGAATGGAAGAAAAAAAAAACGTGTATTGAAGTGGAGAAGTCTTACTTGGGGAAGAAGTGAGAGAGAGAGAGAGAGAGAGAGAGAGAGAGAGAGAGAGAGAGAGAGAGAGAGGGGGGGGAGATGTTTGTAAGTTGATAATTTTTTAGAATATAGAAAAAAAAAAAAAAGAGAGAGAGAGAGAGAGAGAGAGATAGAGAGAATGTTTTTGATTGGTTGATAAGTTTTTAGAATTTAAAAAAAAATTCAAAATTCTGAGAAATTATTTTGTGGTTAACCTAAATTTTAATTTCTAATTTGTAAGTTGCAAGTCTGTTATTTTAAATCTTTAGTGGCGGAAGTTTCTTGCTAGATATTTGTTAATTATTTCATGGTTGATGATTGTTAATAGTTTATACAATGATCTTATAATTTGTGTAAAAAAAAAAAATTATAATTTGTGTTAGTATTTTTCTGATTCTCTTTTACTACACTATTTATATTAAGGTTTTTATTCTTGGGATCCTGGATCGAACCGGTCTGGGCCGATCCTGATCCGAATCGCCGATCCTAGTTCGATCCAAATTTTGGATTGTCCTTTGAAAAAAAATTAAAAAAAAATAATTTGGATCGGCCGATCCGTATCGGTATCGATTGGATCGGTCCGATCCAAAGCGAATTGGAAAAAAAATTGGATTGGTCGGATCGGACCGATCCTAATCGGTATCGGTTGGATTGGTTCGATCCAAAGCCACTTGATACAATAAGTTGGATCGTGGCTTGGGATCGGAACCCATGATTCTAAATTACATAAATATGAGTATTATTGTGTAAGGACTTTTGATACTCCTTGCCAGATGGGGTAGATGATGCAACTAAAGTATAACATAATTTTGTTTTTATTTCAGTGTACTTTCTAAATAACTTATTTAATTACAAATTATTTACTTATAAGAAGGCCATAAAAATGTACTTCATGATTGAAGGTGACACCAATGAAAATCATTGTCAAGGATTGTTGTATGAAAGGCTTACTCGCTTCAAATAAAATCGACTTGCTAGGAAGACAGAGCTATTTATGTTGCGTCACAGAGATGGAGATTATACTTTATTGTGTAATTGTCTTCG
This sequence comes from Pachysandra terminalis, assembly GCA_031762675.1. Taxonomy (NCBI): domain Eukaryota; kingdom Viridiplantae; phylum Streptophyta; class Magnoliopsida; order Buxales; family Buxaceae; genus Pachysandra; species Pachysandra terminalis. Next base: position 9,560 of record JAUPMG010105966.1, on the reverse strand, counting down.
TCAAGCACAACAACAATCTAAGTTACTTGGGATGTCGATATTATATTCAAAACGTCCAAGACAGGGATGTTTTGGCAGTTGCCAATCTAACTCATCCCTCACTAATTATGACAACCATCTACATGCCATGCATCTTACAACCATGGCAGGTGAAAGTTCAAATCCTAGATTTCATCAACATGCCATGCATCTTACAACCATGGCAGGTGAAAGTTCAAATCCTAGATTTGAACATTTAGATGGAGATCGTATTAATGAGGCATTGATCGAAGCAACAAATGTAGCAAACGGTAATTATTATTGTCCATTTATTTCATTAATCAAATGCTAAAAATATTTTAGATAATAGAACCATTTTGCAAACCTTACAAATGACAGGCATTGGTAATAATGAATCAAATGTTAAAAATATTTTAGATAATAGAACCATTTTGCAAACCTTACAAATGACAGGCATTGGTAATAATGCTGAATATGGGAATGCAAATGGCATGGCGACTACTTCAGAAGGATTGCGAAATAGTGGTAATTATATATTTATGCAAAATAGATTATTCTTTAGAATTCTTATGCTAATACTGGAACAATTTTATTTTCAACAATCAGATCCAAGAAGACGAGCACGAAAAAGACGAAAAATGATTAAAAGTAGTTGTGAATTTCGACCCAGAACTATAAAGTGTAGTCATTGTTCTGCACTAATGTGGATTGAAGAAAAAACTGATAGGAGCTCAAAACGGCGGCCATTGTTCAATCTTTGTTGTCTAAGTGGACAAGTAACATGACCACTCCTTCCACTTGGTCCTATTTACCTGCAAACAATACTAAATGATTCAAAGTTCAAAGAGCATATAAGAAGGTATAACTCTATGTTGTCGTTCACATCAATGGGAGGAAATATTGACCAAAGGTTATTAGATGGTTGAGGACCATATACATTCAAAATCAGTGGAGAAAATTACCATAGAATTGGTTCCTTCCTTCCGCAACCTGAAAAAAGGCCAAAGTTTGCTCAATTATATATTTATGACACGGATAACGAGATTCGAAACAGGATAAATGTCGTGCAAAAGAATGGTACTGCATCGCTAATCGACGAGAATATATTATCCGAATTACAATCCATGTTGAACACCATCAATCCGTATGTGAAGGTGTTTAGAAATGCTCGAGATGTGCTCCATGAAAATGAAGTTCCTAATTTACATATTAGAATTTTCGAGTCAAGAGATGGAAGACAATACATAATGCCAACAACAAATGAAATCGCAGCACTAATTGTAGGTGATAGAACACAAAATATTGAAAATCGTGATATTATTGTTTGCAAAACAGATGGTTTCTTTAAAAGGATAAATGAAACTCATCCATCTTATATGCCACTTTAGTATCCACTACTATTTCCTTATGGTACAGATGGGTGGAGGCCAAATATTCCATTCGTTGTTGGTTCAAATCAAGCTCGAGGTGGTGTTTCAATGAGGGAATTTTATGCATTTAAATTGCAATTCCGTGAAATGGAAGGAAAAATACTCTTGCAAGTCGGACGATTGTTTCAACAATTTGTTGTTGATTGTTACGCAACTGTCGAACAGAATCGATTGAATTATGTAAAGTGCAACCAGGATAAACTACAAACAGAACTATATATTGGTCTGGAAGATGCAGTTACTACTGGAGATATTGATGCATCAGCTGTTGGACGAAGATTTATATTACCTTCTTCTTTCACAGGGGGTCCACGCAATATGATCCAACATTATCAAGATGCTATGGCTCTATGCCGTTGGGTAGGACCTCTAGACCTATTTATTACGTTCACATGTAATCCAAGTTGGCCAGAGATTCAAGATGATCTTCAACGTATTCCTGGACAACGATCTGAGAATATACCGAACATAGTAGCAAGGGTGTTTATAATCAAATTGAAGCAACTAATGTCGGATTTCAAGAAGAAAAACCTCTTTGGCAGGGTTTTTTGCGGTAAGCTAACTACTTTAAATCTTATAATATAGATTACTATTATAATAATATATCAATTTCTAATACTCATTGTCATTTTAAACAGATGTGCATGTCATTGAGTTCCAAAAGAGAGGCCTCCCACATTCGCATATCTTACTTACCTTGGCAAATGAAGACAATATCATGTCACCTGAAGAGGTAGATGTTATTATTTGTGCAGAACTGCCTGACAAGGAAACAGATCCATTGGCCTATGAAACTGTTGTTAGATGCATGATACGTGGTCCATGTGGTAAAGCCAACCCTAATGCTCCATGCATGGTTAATGGAAAGTGTTAAAAACATTATCCAAAAAAATTTTGTAACAAAACAACGATTAATGAGAATGGATTTGTTACCTATAGGCGACGAAATGATGTCCGGACAATAAGTATAAATGGTTTCAAAGTCAATAATCGTTGGGTTATTCCATATAATCTTGATCTCGTTGTTCGATATAATGCTCATATAAATGTTGAACGTTGTGCTCAAAGAAAAACAGTCAAATACTTATATAAGTACCTTCATAAAGGTGTTGATTATGCAACAGTTATAATTGAAGATGATAGTGTGCCTCAAGATAACAATGGAAGACAACAATACAAGCGTGTTGATGAAATCAAACAATATTTAGATTGTAGATATGTATCTACAATTGAATCATGTTGGCGCATATTTGAGTTTGAAATACAACAACAATACCCTTCTGTTGAACGATTGCAATATCATTTGCCAGATGAGCAATTAGTGGTTTTCAAAGATTCTGATGACATACAGTCAGTCATTACACGTCAGGGTATAAGAGATACAATGCTTACTAAGTGGTTTCAGACGAACCAATTGAATGACGATGCCCGAATGTTGACATATGTTGACTTTCCTAGATCATGGGTATGGAACAAAAGTAATAGAGAATGGACAAGGCGAAAGAAACGGATTTCAATTGGTAGGTTGTATTATGCACATCCTAATTCTGGAGAACGGTACTATCTACGCATGCTACTTCATATAGTTCGTGGGGCTACCTGTTACGAGGATATTAGCGTTGTTGATGGCAACGTATATTCATGTCACGAACCAGAAATTCCCTATTCTGAGACTTTTAGGTTTAATTCGTAACTTTCACCCTATATCTCTACGAAGGTGGCAAACAGTAATCAAAAGGTAAGCAGAAGCAATTAACTGTTCTAGTAAGATATAAGTAACTCAAATAAATAAAGTAATCTATTACAAGATTATTATAAGAGAGTCTAATTCTAATACAACTCTGCAACTAAATCAGGTAATCTATACCCATTCCTAAGCTCTCTCTGCGTGACCAAGCTCCAAAACCTGAAATATATAAATCAACAAACATAAGTTGGAAGCCATAATGAGTAATCCTTCAATGCAAGGTATTTACTCATACCCCAACATTATAAGAAAACAAATACTATATAACTGATGTGATAATGATAGCATCTATGCACAGTGAGGATAAGGAAAGTAACATAAACCAATCAATGTATTGTTCTCTTTCAACCTCACTTGGTATTGAATCAATGGTCTGTATTACGATGAATGCATGCCTAATTCTATATGATGATTAGGTCTAGTGTGTAATACACTAGACACTCAAAATGATATCAACAGAGAATATGCAAGTGCTCGATGCAAGTGTAAGGGAGGGGGTGATGTTCAGTATGCAAATATCGTATGTTCCCACATCATCCAATCATACTACCCGAGGATGCTCACCCAGAACCATCCCATATACGAAATAGGCGCGCAACATAGTTTCTAGGGGTTTCAACCTAGAAGACACAAGCGCCTCACCTTATATTGATCATGGGACAATCCCAAGGTATCACCTAAAACTTCCTCGGGGATACATACATATTTAACAACTAACATAGGGCTAAAAATCATACTTCAGCTATTGGGCATCACATTGTGAACTTTCCCTCACTTGGCATCTTTCCACAAGTCTGTTGGGATCATCACATAGGACATATCCCTCACCTCGAGAGCTAACAACATCTCGCCACAAGTTTGCGAGGCATACCAACACGAGGGATTTCTCTCAACTTGGGAGAAAATAACAAAGTCCTCTCATAGGACAACATGGTTAAATAAGTCAATCAATCATCTGACAATCTAAACCCAGGGGTATTACATGGGATGTTAGACTGAGCCAATACGACAGAATAGTTCATATGCAACTCGTTGTATTTCACGCGCATATATTCAACTTACAGTCATATGGGCGCAACCCCATGGTCACACACTACAAGACATGATAGTGCACAATAGTGCATACTAAACTTAAATGATCATCTAAAGTGAGAAACATGATATAATCAGTGTAAGCAGGAAATAAACATCAGACAAAAACTAAGGGATAGTAATCCACAACACCACACTCTGAGCATATATATGTATAGTTATTTAGCATAAATTATATAATGAAATCAGGCAAGCAGAGTATGAACATCTAACACAGAGTTATACACATGTCAAGCAGGTCTGAGGAATGAAGACAATAAGTAACACTAAAACCTACATACTCCAAGGCATAACATCTCACAACAAGTAGATGAAGCAGATAACAACACTAAACAATCACATGGGCAGGCAGAATATCACATTACATCATGAGTGCCAATATTATTACCTAAACATGCATAAACTAGGGATAAGGAGCGAAAGGAAGGTTTTGTGATCGCTTATATAAGCTTCCTGAGAAACTCATACTGCTCAGCTAACTCAGAGTGGGTTATAACTTGGTTTGAAGGATCATGTTTTGTTGGACAAGTCCACTAACTCCAAAAGTGTGGTGGAACAACTAGAATAGGGGTACTACAGGTATCCAAGGTTAAAAACCAAGCAAAAGACTGAAATTGGATTTCGGCGAGGTTCTCGGTGCACCGAGAAGGGTTCGACGACCTAACCAGAACACTGAAATGGGTTTTTGATATTCGGCGAGCTGAGGAGGTCACTGAATACTCGGTAGGGTGGTTCGGTGAGCCGAGGGAGGTCGTCGAAGCTCAAACTTAGAATTGCTACAGTGCTCGGTGGCCTCTTCGGCAAGCCGAGGAGGTCGCCAAAGCTCGGGATCATTCGAAGCCAAGGTATTTCTAGGCGAGATTTCACCCAGAGCTTGCTAATAACTTAATGAGGCTTCGAAATGGTTTCTAGGCTAAAGGAAATTAGTCTACATGGAGATCCACTAATTCTCCATAAATCCAAACCCTAGAAACTGAAAACACAAGAATCAGGTCGTATAAGTCGTCTATGAGGGACGGGTTCTCAAGGGCATGGGATTTGATTCCTAAATCATCAAATCCAACAACCAAACTCATGGGGGAAGGGAGACAATCACACGCATTCTTCCCCCATGATCACAATGTTAAGACAAAAGTAAATACACAAACATCGAAAGAATACTCAACTTGGGTGTTGCCGGGTCACGTCTGAAGTAGCTCCACCTTGCCGGGTTGCGCTCGAGACCGATCCGCTGTGCATCCGGGAGTTTGAGGCCTTCCTCCTTCTTCTCCAAGAGCTCCAAGAGAAATGAGAGTTGAGAGAGAATGAGAAAAATAAGGGTTCTAAAGGCTAAGGGTTCTATTTATAAGCCAAGGGCAAACTTGAAAATTAAATTAGCTAGAAGGGCAAAACCGGGTTTCTAGTTCTATAATTTCCAATTAACTTCTGATTGTGCAATTAGGTTTAGGGTTAGCAAATGGGTCTACCAAGTTGTTAAAACTAATTATTATCTTGCTAATTAATTTTACTTCTTATTTATCAGCCAAGTTCAGTTATCTGACCCGTACTACTTCCTAAGTTCATCTGATTAACCTGATCAGTTTTAAGTGACTTAAGTGTTTCTAATAATGTTTTATATGAATAAGGATCTTATGATTTCTAATCTTAGTTTATTAGTGAGATTAATTATTAAATTGATTATTCTATTCTAATATCTCATGTTTTAGATTAGGGAATTATTCAGGCTATTACAATTCAACATTTAAAGAAGCATGCACAACACTTAGATTACTTGATGATGACAATGAATGGCATGATGCTTTATCCGAGGCATCATTTTGGGCAACAGGAGGACAATTAAGAAATATGTTTTATTCAATGTTGATGTTTTCTGAGTTAACCAACCCATCAGACTTATGGGAAAAACATTGGACTAATTTAACTGATGATACACAATCAAGAGTTAGAAGGCAAACCGGTGATAATGAAATGAATTTAGATGAGGATACATTGAAAAATATGGGATTGCTTGAAATTGAAGTCAACTTGAACAAGAATGGTAGATCTTTGAAGGATTTTTATCTATGCCATTTTCGTCTGCACAATACAACTATTTGATCTTTAACAGGCTTATAAGGGAAGAACTCGACTACGATAGAGTTCTTGAAAGTCAACAATTTGATGTGTTACATGCTGGGTTAAATAGCGATCAAAACATGATTTTTGAGAAAGTAATGCAAGCACACACAGATAATAAAGGAGGCCTTTTTTTTGTTTATGGCAGTGGTAGAACTAGGAAGACATAATTGTGGAAGACAATTATCGCAAAAATGAGGGTTGCTGAAAAAATAGTTCTATCCGTTGCATCTTCAGGGATAGCATCTTTGCTCATTCCGGGCGGCCGCACAGCACATTTACGATTCAAGATTCCGTTGCAATTAGATGAGTCATCGTTTTGCTTAATTTCTCAACGTACCGACCTTGCCAAACTAATCGAAGAAACGTCTTTGGTTATTTGGGATGAAGCTCCAATGACTCATCGTAATGCTTTTGAGGCTGTTGACCATACTTTTAGAGATCTACTCAAGATTTTAGATTGTAGTTCAGAGGAAAAGGTTTTTGGAGGAAAAATATTTATTTTGGGAGGAGATTTTCGACAAATATTACTAGTGGTTAGAAAAGGCGGGCGTGAAATCATAGTTGCATCATCATTGCAGAGATCAAAACTTTGGGATAAATATGAAGTTCTATGTCTCAAGACTAACATGTGTGTCTTATCACTTAACATTTACCAAGATGAATGTCAACAGCTTCAAAATTTTGCTAATTGGATGCTTGATGTTGGGGATGGTAAAATAAATGGTTGCTCTTTTACTGAAGGAGGAGAACCTAATTGGATAAGAATTCCAAAAAAGTTCTTAATCGAAAATGGTAGTCAAGGCCTTGACAAACTTATTGATGCTATTCATCCCGATCTTCGTAACATGTATCAAGACCGGTCATATCTACAAGAGCGTGGTATTCTGGCACCAACAAATAGTGATGTCGATGAGGTCAACTCTATGATGTTATCAATATTACCTGGAGAGATGCATACATATTTAAGTGCAAATACATTAAGTCCTATTGAGAATGGTAACAACGAACAAGACATAAATCCTCCTGAATTATTGCACTCTTTGTAATTTTTGAGCCTCCAAAATCATCAGCTTCAACTCAAAATTGGGGTACCAATAATGTTTCTAAGAAATTTAAATCAATCTCTAGGTTTATGCAATGGTACACGCTTAATAGTTCAAAAGCTTGGAAGAAGAGTTATAGAGGTAAAGATCATCACGGGAAATATTGCAGGGGAAATTGTACTTATTCCACGAATTACATTGTCACCATCAGATACAGAATGGGCATTCATGTTAAAAAGAAGACAGTTTCCAATTAAATTGTCTTTTGCAATGACGATCAATAAAAGCCAGGGACAAGCAATGAAACATGTTGGTGTTTATCTCCCGAATTCAATTTTTACACATGGACAACTATATGTGGCAATATCTCGCGTCACTTCTCCAGTTGGACTGAAGATATTGATAGTCAACAAAGAAGGGCAACCAGCTGATTATACACGAAATGTTGTATATAATGAAGTACTTTTAGATATTTCTAAATAAATATTTTATTGAAAATGAGCAATGTTCCTCTTGAAACCTTACATCACAGTATAGCCTTTTTATCATAACGTTTATTTTGTTTTTAGTAACTTATTTAATAAACTCCATTAAGTTCCTATTACTAAAATTACTTGATGAGGTAGAACATAATTGGTCAAAGAATAATGCAATTGGATGCAAATGTGACACTAATGAACATGGGCAAGCTTTTCTAAGATAAAAAAAGGACTTTTTAAACTTTTAATCATATTCTTATTTAACCATACATTTTTATAACAACTTAAAATATCTTCTTATAAGAAAATAATAGACCCAGCAATCAAAGTTTGGAAGTATCTCATTTTTAAAATCTTTATTTCTAAATACTTTATTTAAATTTTCTAAATAGATACACTAGACATTTTAGTTTGACGAAGTTAATGATGGATGTCTTTTTGTTTAGAATTGATTTGTGTTTTATCAGATCTTTTAAATGTGATCATGAGTATTTCTTTGTATTGTCATTCTTAGTAAATATTTACAAAAATATGAAATGGTTCAATTTATGTATATTGTCATGGATCTCCAAATAAATAAAGTTAGAAAAAGACAAGTGAGATTGAATTTGATAGCGAATCAATGGGGAGGGTCAGTAAAAATAAATACATCCCAGTTTATAAATATTATCTTGAAGGGTGGAAAAAACAACAAAATGATGAGTAAGCAAAAGAATAAAAAACTTTAAACGAAGAAATATTCATTATACAAGCATTCTAGACTTTGATCTCAATATACTATTTACTAACTTCATTTATATCAAAATTTTATGCTAATTTTTTACTGTTTTATTTATTGATTACTGATAAGTCATGAATTGTTACATATTATATGCTTAATTACATGACTTATCTGGCATTTTCTCATATTAAACTCTTCATTTTACATAAAATTTGCCAATTCAATTTTACCATTGTATTATATTTTAGTTGTCTCATGTACACCTAAATTATTGATGCAGAGACACTTTTAGAGACAAGTCCTGGCTGAGAGAATTCAGACCTAAATTGGGTCGAATTATACCAGACGGATCAGATCAGGTGGGAGCTCAAAAGCAATAAAATTAAAGAAAGAAGAATAAACCCGACCCAACCAAGGCTAGCTGACCCGGCCCGACAACCAAGTCGGTTCAGTCCATTCTCCAAAATCTAATTTAGTTGGAAAGAGAACCAAATATAGAAGAAGTCGTTGTTGTTCGTCACTTTGAGGAGAAACCGAATATGGAAACCAAGACCGGAGTGGAAGAAGGACACCATCAACGAATTGGAAAGAGTCAAGGACTGAATTTGCTAGAAACCAAATTAGCAAGATGAGCTGCGTTTTTGGCATGAAGAATTCTTCAAGTAAGAAGTGAATTAGCAAGGGAGAAGAAATTTGAATTGGTTAGAAGAAAAGGAAGAAACCATAACCGAATTGGAATTAGAAAGCAAGGAGTAGATCGTGCATTCTTGAAGAAGAAGATCGAGAATTTAGTAAGAATTGGAAATTAAGAACAAAATTTAGCTAGTTTTTGTATTGGTTGATGATAAGTCACGAAATACCACATATTATACCCTTAATTGCATGGCTTATCTGGTATTTTCTCATATTAAACTCTTCATTTTACATAGA
>JAUPMG010105955.1:0-12155 GCA_031762675.1 Pachysandra terminalis | reverse complement strand
CATCACCAAGCCCGCCCTCTCCTCCCTCCCGCCCGCCCTCCCGCCCTCCCTCCCTCTCTCTCTCTCTCTCTCTCTCTCTCTCTCTCTCTCTCTCTCTTCTTTTTCAGTCTTTCATCCAAGCACAAATTCTCTTTCTGTTCTACCATCTGAGCATATAGGTCTGTCTAAGACTTATAGACAATAACAGTACTACTGTAGTTCTCACTCCGTATTACAAATAACGTTGGTTAAGCCCTTTCATATATTTCACACACACAGCAAAGGGCATATTCTCCAAATGATTTTCCATTTCTTGTCTTTACAAGGAATCCTCCAGCTAAATGCACCCTCATCTCAATCCATCACCAATCCCTCTCTCTCTCTCTCTCTCTCTCTCTCTCTCTCGCTCTCTCTCTCTCCCTCCTCTCCCTCTCTCTCTCTCTCCCTCTCTCTCTCTCCCTCCTCTCTTTCTCTCTCTCCCTCCCTCCCTTCCTCCCTCGCTTGCCCTCCCTCCCTCCCTCTTTCTCTCTTCTTTTTCATTCTTTCATCCCAGCACAAATTTTCTTTCTGCTCTCCCATCTGAGCATATGAGCCTGTCTATGACTTATATACAAGAAGACTACTACTGTAGTTCTCACTCCATATTGTAAGAGTGGTTCTACCTTTCAGTTGCTAATACGAATGGGTCTTTAACCCATACTGGAAAAGTGGTTCTACCACTCAGGTGTTAGAAAAAAGTCTTCGACTCGTTGTGACACATCTGCAAGCATAAATTATAAAAGAAAGATTTTTGGTTATTATGTGATTTCATCCCATATATCATATATTGAGTCTTTGACTCAAATTAAAAAAGATGATGATTTGGAACCTACATGTATACCTAAAGAGCTTAGGACTCTAGCAAATAATTGGGCCAAAATCCCATCAACTGATCGAGTCTGAAGTACAAATGATATGATATGCCTATGAAGACACGAGTAGTAGCTCATTAACTATATTGAACTTCCAACCGATATGTAGTCTAACATGTTCAAGACCCATTAATAGGCATATCAAAGAGGTCTATTCAGATTCAAACTTTTAGAAGTCAATACATGGGAGACCCAACAGGGTGCTCCTCACCTAATGCTAAATATGGTTATATAGGATCTAAACCCATGTAGAATGTCAGAATAGACTTCTGGTAAAGTTCAAATACAAAGAATAAATGTTAGAGTGCTTCTCACCCCATGCTAAAATTGGTCACATGGGATCTAAAGCATGTAACAGGCCTATGGCCCTTAAAAACATGGTTATTCAGGGCCTATTAAAGGCACAGAACTGCATACTTTTATATTTGCCCCATTACAAGCCTTGAAAATATACAAATCACTCATAGAGTTTTGGATTCTAAGGGCTTTCAATAGTACTAAGTCCTCTTTGTAAATTAGTTGAGTCTTAGGCCCCATGAACAGAATGCTGTAAAGGAGAGTCCTAAGTCCGCTATGTGTATGCTACTTGTTGGACATAAAAATCAACTAAATGTTTAAATCCACCAGTAACAGCATGAAAGTCCCGAAATCCTCTTTTACAGGGGTGTTAAGGGCACAAAGTCTATTACAATTATGTGTCATACCTTGGATTGAGTCTCAGGCCCATTAATAAAATGGTTTAAGACACACCTTCCTATTCAAAAGGGCCTATAAGTCTTCTAAACTTTCCTGCGCATTAAACACGGTGTAATTTTAAGTCCGCTTACCTAGTGAGAGTCACCTATTCTACTTGTGCCTTAGGCCAGTTAGCAGTTAGGTCTTTCACCAAACTGATAATGGGCCATTCATATCCAATTAGTGATCCCAATGCCCATATGTTCTATTAGTGGATTCAATTCCTATTTTAAAAAGTTAATGCACTGAATCTAATAAAATTATACACTGGAAAATTTGAACTTCCATGATGGTGAGTCTCTGCCCGTATAATAATCAACAGAAATCATACTAAATTGAGCTATGCATGATGGCGAGTCTCTGCCCGTATAATAATCAACAGAAATCATGCTAAATTGAGCTATGTGCTCATATAACCTTGTGAACCCAAAAAAAAATAAAAAATAAAAAATAAAACTACCCAAGTGCTTATATATACACATCAAAGGGGTTAAAAGCCTACAAATTGGTTTAGAACTATGGTTGGCTTGATCCTAAAGAAAACAAGGAGAAAGAGAAAACATACCTTACTTGGCTGATTCCGAGTCGGACCGTCCATAAAAACAACGTAGTTGCCCTAGCTTCAACTGGAAGAAGACATCAAGGAGGGTTTGATGTTTTTGTATCTTAATTATAAGTATGACCATGGGATATTTCTAATATTATGAGATTACCAACAAAAAAAAGTGATGTTCTGGTTTTTAGAAGCAAAAACCTATGGCGTCTAAAATCAAGCAGAAGCATCCTTACCAAACAATATTTATTCCTGTTGTGAAGAACCAGAAACGGTATCCAAAAAAGCAGGATTTGGCAACATAATCATATTTTCTTTACAATCATTAGAATATTTTATGGATTTTATGACTCCATGCTTATAGCCTTGTTGACTGAGATGCAAGGTTTTAAATTTCGATTTCGCTAGATATTTCGCTAAGGAGGGCATGGCGAAATTTCGCCTATATTTTGCTATATTTCGCCCATATTTCACCGAAATTTTGGCGAAATGGGGAATACCACCATTTCTCAAAGGGGGGAAATGATGCCGCCGAAATTTAAAACCATGCTGGGATGGTTTACGTGTTCAGTACTTGTTAATGTGGCTTCCTTACTAAATAGAAAATGAATGGCATCTCATTGCATTAGTAGCATCTTACTCAAGTATTTGCGCTATTTTTACATTTGAGATGATTCATATTAATAGATGTTTTTAGATATGAACTGCAGCTGTGCGTAAGGTGCCTGCACATGAAAAATCTATACAACTACAATAAAATGTCTTATCCCAACTAGTTGGGGTCGGCAACATGAATCTTGCTCCTTCATTCCTATCTGTCAAAGACCATATATTCAATTAGATTATGTGGATCCAAGTCCTTTCAGACTAACTCCATCCAGGTTCTTTTTGGTCTTCCCTTACCGTTTTAGATCCTTTAGTGTTTACCCCCTTGCAGTTTCTCATAACTGCCTCCCTAGGTCTTCTCTTTACATGATGAAGCTATCTTGAACTACTTTCCTTTATCTTATCTCATATTTGGGCAACACTTTGACACTCTTCGATATATTCATTTCTTATCTTTCCTAGTATTCCCACACATCCATCTCAACATCCTCGTCTCAGCAATGCTCATTCTGTGCATATGTTGCTTCTTTGTAGCCAAACATTTTGATTCATGTTAGTGGGTTTAATAGCTTTTCCATAGACACAGCGATCACATAACACTCTAGAAGTGCTTGTCCACTTAAGCCATCTAACTCTAATTCTATATGCAACATCCTCATTGATATCCCCCTCTTTATGGATAATTGATCAAATTTATGGAATTGATTGCTTTTAGGAATCTCATGATTCTCAATTCTTACCATTGCTTTACCTATACTATCATTTGTGCTAAAATTACGTTCCATATAGTCGGTCTTAACTTGACTTATAAACCTTTTGATTCCAAGGTATCCCTATATAATTTTAGTTTTGCATTTCCTCTCTCTAGTTTGGTCCACCAAGACTACATAATTTGCAAATAACAAACACCAAGCCTTCTCTTGAATATGAGTTGTCAGCTCATCCATGGAGACTGTATTACTGCTTTTAATAGTTTTTTCACTATGGTTACAGATATGTGTGACAAGATAATGGAATCTTTGTGCAGCAAACGCAAGGACCAATTTCTCTTTCGGTCCCTATCATCTGGAGAATCCTCTTTTATTGAGAATGAAAACATTAATGATGAATTTGATTTAAGGTTAGCCAGTGTTCTTCGAAGTACTGGGCATTGTTATGAAGGTGGCTTTTGGGCCAACTCTTCAAAGCACAATTCAACAGACGGGAAAAGGCATGTCGCTATAGTCACAACTGCTAGCCTTCCATGGATGACGGGAACAGCTATAAATCCATTGTTTAGAGCAGCTTATCTAGCCAAGTCTGCAAAACAAAGCGTAACATTATTGGTTCCATGGCTTTGCAAATCAGACCAGGCGCTCGTTTATCCCAATAAGCTCATTTTCAGTTCACCAGAAGAGCAAGAAGCTTATATCCGGAACTGGCTGGAAGAAAGGATTGGATTCAAAGCAGATTTCAAAATCTCCTTTTATCCGGGAAAGGTAGCTTTCTGATACATTATGTTCTGCATTTCTTTGATAATTTTAGAAAAATATGTCTTGTGAGCATAATTATCCTCCTTGATTTCTCAGTTCTCAAAAGAAAGGCGAAGTATAATACCTGCGGGAGATACCTCAAAATTTATTTCTTCCAAGGAAGCTGACATTGCTATATTGGAAGAACCAGAGCACCTGAACTGGTACCATCATGGTAAGCGCTGGACTGATAAATTTAACCATGTCGTTGGTGTTGTCCATACAAATTACTTGGAATATATCAAGAGAGAGAAGAATGGTGCAATCCAAGCTTTCTTTGTGAAGCACATTAACAATTGGGTCACTAGAGCATACTGCCATAAGGTATTGTAGTCTATTCTGTTGGATGCTCTACATTCTTTCTTCATTCTATTACTTGTACAATTGCTTGGCGTGTTTCTAATTAATTTGAAACTTGGGAGACGCTTTAGATTATGCCCTTCTACTACTGCCATCTTGGTTTATGTCTTTAGATTTCATGAGTAAATGAGAGAGTTTATGAACTAAACTTTAGTTGGAATCAATCCAGGTTCTTCGTCTTTCTGCTGCTACCCAGGATCTACCCAAGTCTGTTATATGCAATGTCCATGGTGTGAATCCCAAGTTTCTAAAGGTGGGAGAAAAAGTCGCAGTGGAAAGGGAACTTGGGAAGAAAGCTTTCTCCAAGGGAGCATATTTCTTAGGCAAGATGGTCTGGGCTAAAGGATACAGGGAATTGATAGGTTTGTTGGCCAAGCACAAGAATGAGCTTGAGGGTTTCAAGTTCGACGTGTTTGGTAATGGAGAAGATGCACAAGAAGTTCAGTCTACAGCCAGAAAGTTGGATCTCAATCTCAACTTTCTGAAAGGGAGAGACCATGCAGATGATTCTCTTCATGGGTAGGAGTGATTTTAAGAAACACATTTTAGTTACCATTTATTTAGTTTAATTTTATTTTATATATTTTTACTGTCATCTCCTTTATTTCTCCTTTTATGACTTGAATTTAATTGAATGGTACAAACTATTCTTTTATTTTTGTTACCTTAATGATTAGTGAAATTAATTGAATCGTACTCACTTTTTCCTTTCCGTTAATGCTTTCAGTTACAAAGTCTTCATAAACCCTAGTGTCAGTGATGTCCTCTGCACGGCAACAGCTGAGGCCCTTGCTATGGGAAAATTTGTAGTATGTGCCGACCACCCGTCGAACGATTTCTTTAGATCGTTTCCCAACTGCTTGACTTACAAGACATCGGAGGATTTTGTTGCCAAAGTTAAAGAAGCGTTGTCTAATGAGCCTCAGCCTCTTACTCCTGAGCAAAGATATAATCTTTCTTGGGAGGCAGCAACCCAGAGATTTATGGAGTATTCTGAGCTAGACCGAGTCTTGAATAACACCATGGACAATGTAAAATTGAATGGCATTAGTAGGAATACAAGATCAGTTTCAATGCCTAGCTTGATGGAGATGATGGATGGGGGTTTGGCATTTGCCCATTACTGTCTGACAGGGAATGAAATACTGAGGTTATGTACAGGAGCCATACCTGGCACCCGAGACTATGACAAACAGCACTGCAAAGACCTGCGCCTCTTGCCGCCACAGATAGAGAATCCCATCTATGGCTGGTAAATATGTTAACCAACCTTTATCAATAGTCTTTCTTGTATCATAGGTACGTTATATGATTAGTACTGTCATCCTAGATCGTGTGAGAGACTTGACAAATGTTAAATACAAGTTTCTTGTTTTTCTTTTCCAATGGTTTTTCTATTTTTTGTACTATATTGGACTACATGCTGAAGAACATAGTGTCATTCAGAAAGAACTGTTGTTGGCAGCCATCTTTTCTACCTCTTACAGATTAATGGCTTCTAGTTGAGTGTCATAACAGCTTTCACTTATGTGCCATTTTATCTTGTAAGGAAGCATTAAGGAACAGGTAAGCATGAACAGTATCTGTTGCTTTTCTAAAAAATTAGGAGCTTTGTACACATACACATTCATGATGATGTTCTGTAAGCTTTTGAACTGCTGGTCAAAATTGTAAGATTGGTATGTAAACATTTTCTTCCATCTATACGTGAGGCAACAGATCTTCTGACAACAAATAAGATGCTTAAGTAAACATATTATGTGATGTGAATGAGCCCTCAATTTAGCTGGATATGTTTTTCTATGTACTTCTTGTAGTTTGTTTTCGTATAGCTTTTCCATTTTAGTGCTCTGTTGCCCTCTCTCGGCAGTTTTTATATGCTTACCATTGTACTCTATCTTCACATGTCATTATAAGTACACACGTGGTCTGTGTTTTGGTTGAGGGGTGAGTCCTGTATTGGGACCCCAATAGACCTAGGATGAGGAGTGAGTCCTGTATTGGGACCCCAATAGACCTAGGTTGAGGAGTGAGCCCTGTATTGGGACTCCAATAGATCATTGGTAGTTCGATCATCGGTGATGTTTTCACGGGAGGTCCTATATCTACTGTTGCAAGGTGTCCGTTTGGACTTTGGAATCTGACGTTCTTTCTTTACGACCAGTCTTCCTATGCTTAATGGCGATAAGATATTATGCCGGAACTGATTCTAGTAGAGTGTAGACTACTTCTTGATACGCATCTAGTTTCACAAAAAATGAAGGTACATGGATGTTGATGTTGGGTTCCACCCATGTGTTGGGTCCCATCCATGCGTAATGGGAAACACGTTTGGTAATGTGTGTTGTGTGATGTAAAGAAAGAAAAGAATATTGGGTTTATGGAAACTGTCCGTCGACTGGTCGTCGCGGGTTAAGTGAAACCCTAATCCGCCCCGTTTCTTCTCTACTTGAAGGAAGTTATCACTTTCTTTGTTTGTATCTTTGTAACCTTCTGAGAAACTCGAACCCTAGAGTAGGGATCTGAAATCTCTTGTAGAGGTGAGAGTGTGAGACTCTTCTTCTTGTAAATGGGTGTATTTGGGTGTTTGGGTTTGAGGGAGAGAGAGAGAGGGAAAGATCTCTGTGTGAGTTGTAAGAATTTGTTCATAGTGAAATCTTTGGTTGTCGTTTGACAACGGTCGTGGACATAGGCGGTTTGGGCCCGAACCATGTTAACTCTTTGTGTTTTGTGATTGTTTCGGTGTGATTTCTTCCTGTTTGTTTTCTTTGATCCAAACTTGTCTTTCGCACTAAGGATCTGCAAAGGGTAAATCAGGGATGATTTCCTAACAGTTGATTGTGTCTTCGTCTGGTTCCAGCGTGTGATTATTTGATACCCAATCATGATTGTCTAATTAATGGTTTAATTATGTGATGGGAGTGTTATGTATGCAAATGCGATGAAAGTAAATGCATGATTTTCTCGAACGATCATCTTGTTAATGATAAATGGGGGCGTCTTTTGTAGGAAAATTACCTTCAGATGCTTGGTTTTAAAGTTTTAGACTTACCTCTACTTCAAAGTTCACTAATTATCTTGAACTGCTTTGTTGTGAACGGCTATTAAAGGTGTTAAATTACCTTCAGATGCTTGGGTTTAAAGTTTTTGATTTGTGAGTGAAAGCTCGTTAATCTGGGTATCTATTTATTTCCAATTTTAGATCTGTAGATCGTACTTTTCCTCTTACAATCATCTATACTTTCCACAGTATCCTTCATTTTCTTTCTCCTCTGTTTTATTCTCTTTCTTTTGATTCTTTTTACAGCTTCTTCAATGGAGTAGTTGTTTTCCCTTCCCTCTGCCCTCATTTAGCTTCACCAAATCTATAAAGCTTAAACCCTTTTCCTGTATCTGTAAAGAAAAACTCCAAGCATGTAAAGATACATTCTTGAAGGAAAGGGAAAAACATGAGCTAGTCTCTTTTTCTCTCTAATATTAACTGCAGAACAATTTCCTTTTCTCCTTTATTGGTGAAGCTGTCTTAGTTCCCATCAAGTGGGTCCTGTTATTTATTCAGGTAATTGGGCTTCAATGAATTCCACTTGACACTAATTTAAGCTCTTAAATATTTTTTACAGCAGTTCCTGTTCGAAACAGAGACAAAGACTAGCTTCATATTAAGCAAACAACACAGATATTTATCTTTTAAATGAATTAGTGGGAAGTCAAGCTTTAAAAGCAAGGTTGATACCTGTCTCTAAGTAGGTTCCACTAAAAAGGGTAACTGATATTTCTAAAAGCCGAAGAGACCTAATGAATCTGAAACGGGCTTTTACTTAACTAGTTTCAACTTTAAGTGATGGCTACCACTCTTTTTAGGGGTCTTTAAGTGATGACTACCACTCTTTTTAGGGTGAGGATCTTCTGTGTACGAGATCTTCCTGTGCTGTGAAACAACATCGAGGACAAAATTGTCATAAAACAACTCAGGTGAAGGTAAAATTGTAATTTTTCCCTCAAGGTTGTTTCAGTTAGGGGTGTCAATTGGTTCGGTTTAAACCGAAAACTGAACAAGCCAAACAAAAAAAAATCGGTTTGGTTTGGATTTTTTTTATTTTGGTTTGGTTGTGGTTTAGAAAACAAAAAATCGAATTAGTTCAGTTTGGTTTTCAGTTAATGCTTAGACTAAATCGAACTGAACCGAAAAAACCGAAGTAGATTATATATAATATATAGATATATGTTTTTATGTGTTTTGTATAGAAAGTAGTAGTAATTTTGTCAAACCGAACTGAAAAACCGAATTTTTTGCTTTCTATTTCGGTTTGGTTTGGTTTTTTGGCTTCATCCATTATAGTTCGGTTTGGTTTTCAGTTTTCTAATTAGGTTTTTATTTCGGTTTGATTAGGTTTTTGGTTTAGTATAATGTAATTCGGTTTGGTTTAGGTTTGACCACTAAACTGAACCAAACTGACCGAATTACACACCTAGTTCCAGAAGATCCTCACTCTCTTCTTAGTGGGCTGGTTCACACAACTCATGTTCACAGAAGATCTTGGTCCATTCCTTTCACATGAAGGTGGATGAGGATCTTCTGTGAACCTCATACGAAGTTGACACACATCCCCAAATGGACCTCACAAAAACAAAAAAGGCGATCAACATTTTTATAACCCTATAAGACCTATAAATCCTAAATCTATTTCTATCTTAATCGATTTCTACCTTATCCAGTGGTGACCACCCTTTTTTGTGAGTTGCTTAAGATATGTGTCAAATCTCGTGTGAGGTTCATATAGTCCAAGTTCACAAAAGATATTCATTCCATGAATGTACTCTCAAACCAGATAACCTATTTCCAATTCAAGCAAAAAAAATTTAAAACAAGAAATAAATTATAAATCACTTGTTGACATTGTTACGTAAGGCACATTCCATCTTGGTCATTGCTTTCAGAGTTCGCTCTCAATCAACCTCACACATCCACATTCACTTGTTTTCGCGAGGCAGACATTTTCTCTCTCTAAAAAAATAAAATAAAAAGGTCTTGATTAATTTTTGGGTTTTTTTTTTGAATTTATATCTCTTTGTTATGGCATATTTGTATTTATATATCTGCATTTTGTTTTTGTATTTGTATCTATACCTTTTTAATATCGTAATTTTTGCATTTGTACACCTGTCGTTAAAAGATGCAATCTTCCGTTACTTGTTTTATTTGAATGATTATACTATCATTTTACTTAGTAAGTGTTATTTTGCTTTCATTTCCTTATGTTATTAATTTTTGCATTTATACCCCTCTATTTGTTAAATTTATTGCATATGTACCCTTAGTGATATATTAAATATTTTGTTTGTAAAAAAATAAAAATAACTTCCTTCTATAAGTTCTTATATTTGTTAAAATTTAAAGATGATATAAAATAGATTTTCTTATTACAAAATAAAGATTAAAATTATATAACCCGAATATATTTGGTTTTAAACGAATTAAGTAGGCATTTTATTAGGTATTAATACGGCCAAATTGTGTTATGAGAATCTGTTTTGTATTTCCATTACATTTTAATAGAAACACTTTTATCCTGATCATTTTATGAAAAAAAAAAAAAAAATGAGTACATCGTGCAGCTTTGAACATCGAGCTTATAAATGCACAATTGTGATAAATAGAAAAATATGGACACAAAAAAGTAAAAACATAAAAAAATGAAAACAAAATAACACTTATTAAGTAATAGAGTATTATAGTCATTCAAATAAAACAAGCAACAGAAATTTGAATCGTTTAACAGCATGTGTACAAATGCAAAAATTATATTAATAGATGAATATAAATACAAATATAAAAAATGTAAGAATATAAATACAAATACACCATAACATAGAGATATAGATGCAAAATGTCATTACGGTTTTGGGTGGTAGCTCTCTCATTTTCGTACCTGTATTTAAGGTTAGTCCCTTATGGTTAATAATATAAAAGATTTCTTGGATCTCATTTTCTCATTTATATATTTTGGTGTCATTCAATCTTGACCTCTCTTTGCGAAAGTTATCTGGGTCTCATGACTCCCATCACATCTTGGGCTCCACGCATCCTCCTCCCCACTCCTGTCCCTTTAACCTTCATTTAAAGATCTATCTCCCTCAAAACTTTATATTTCTGTTTCTTTTTTTTTTCTTTTAAACCGCACGTTACATTATCCCATCACATCTTGGGCTCCACGCATCCTCCTCCCCACTCCTGTCCCTTTAACCTTCATTTAAAGATCTATCTCCCTCAAAACTTTATATTTCTGTTTCTTTTTTTTGCTTTTAAACCGCACGTTACATTATCCCGGCGAGGACTGAGGAGGCTGGCTTAATTCGACTAGAGATTCAAACTCACTGGCTCACCTAGTTGATAATGGTTTTATAATCAAACTGGGTTGATTCGACTAGAGATTCAAACTTACTGGCTCACATATCCAATTGGTGGTTCGATCAGCTTGATCAGTCCATTTGTTTTGATTTTAAGATCGTGCATTTTATCGCGTATCTTGAAAAATGCATCAAATTAAGGCTTGTTTGTTTTAATGTAAAATAGGATATAGAAAATATTTTCAACGAAAAATGTATTTTTCGAGTATTTGTTTTAATGTAAAATTTTATTTATATTTTATTTTTTAAAAATGATACAATTTTCTAGAAAATGTCATATCTTTCAAAATTTTGTATGTCATTTTTTGGAAAATCAAGATTGAGTGGAGGCAACATCACTCAAGTTCTTTCTTTGTATTTTATTTTATCAAAGACACATCACCAATATATGTAACCACCTCCACCACCTTTAGTGATATCATCACCATCTTTAGTGGTGACACCACCACCACCATCACTACCCTTAATGGGTGGCACACCGTCACTTGCAAAATGTTCATCACCACAACATTATCGTTGCTATCATCACTTTTAGCAGCGATGCACCACCATTACCACCACCAACTCTGGTGGTTGCATCATGTAATGACCCGATCCGTTCAAAAAGAAAATAAAATCCCGTCTACATTTTTTCATTTATTTTATTTTATTTTCTAATTAATTAATTAATTTATTATTATTTAATTTACCATTTTATTTATTTATGTGCATGATTGTGTCGCACGCATTACATAACGTGCACAAATGATATTTTATATGTATATGTGTGTGCATGGAGTTAAACCATCGGAAAAGTGCTAAATAAATGAATAAATGGCATTGTGGTAATTAGGACAGTGGTACTGTCGTAAATAAGTGTGTTGGAGTGAATAAGTGTATTGGATTAGAAAAGTGAAACCAAGGGTTGAGATTAGGTGATTATAAAGTAGGGGCTGAGATTAGATGAATAGACCCAAAGGTTAGGATGAAGGGGGCAAAAAGGTGGGAGCATAGGATGATGACACATGCATGGGAGAGAGAGAGAGAGAGGGAGAAGATATTTTGCTTAGGACTTGTTTGTTGAGACAGAAAGAAAGAAGAGAGAAAGAAAAA
>JAUPMG010105914.1:0-12156 GCA_031762675.1 Pachysandra terminalis | reverse complement strand
TCATACTAATCCTGAAAAGAAGAAGAATAAGAACAAGAAAAATGTGTTTTTTATTATTTTTTTTTTTTTATGAATAACAGCAATTGTATGTATCATCAAATATCTAACAAAGTACAAGTGGTGTGCAAGGACCACCAGGAATACAAAGGGAACAAAACCAGAAAAACCTAACCGGGGAAAGGACTCCGGACAGTTATACAGAAAAAAACAAAGCACTAACAGGCTACATATCATAATATAACATCACAAAACATCAAAACAAAATAAAGCAAAGCAAAGCAAGTATCAAGTCATGTCTTTGATAACATCTCCTGAGAGGGAATCCCATAGAAGAAATTGCCTCGTGCAGCACCTCCTCTAGCCAATCTGTCTGCTGCAGAGTTTGCAGCCAGTGAATGCAATGTCTGCAACATGTCGCCATTTCCCCCAAGGGCAACACGAAATCTGGCTGTAAATTGCCAGATTTTGTTTTTACCCCCATGTCGAGTGATATGGACAACATGTAGGCGACATGGGGCCACATAGGAGAAAAAATTTCAAAATTTTTCAATAATTCCCCCGTGTCTCTCGACATGGGCGAAATGTCGGCGACATGGGGGAAATTTTTCAAATTTTTTTGAAAAAATTAAAAAAAATTGAAAAAAATTAAATATATATTGTATGTTAATAAATAGTATAATGTATTTAGACACTAACAAAGATTGTTTAAAACTTGGGAGGGAAAACCCATCAAAAACCCCACATTTCCCCAGATTTTCTTTTTACCCTCATGGATATGGCACTTGATTTCTAGTTTTATGTGTCTTTTAGTTTGGCTTAATTACATATAGCTTCTTTTTTACAGCTTACAGACCGGCAACGTGTAAGTTAACACCCTCAAGTAATGACTATTAATGTGTAGGCATTTTTTTTATATGTTTTGATGTATTTGGATGCATTTAGGCCTTAATTAGACACATTTAAAGTTTGGGGCAAAATAATCCATCAAAACCCCATGGTTTCCCCTTTTTTTCCCCATGTCGATGATGTCTCTGACATGTCCCCAGAGCCACCTGGCGACATGCCAAGCGACATTGACATGGCGAACCTTGTTTGCAGCCCTCGGCACATGTGAAAAAACCGTATGCATGCTGCGTGCATACAAACGAGCCAGCCTAACAATGTGTAGTAAACTCCATGCCACATACAAAGAACAAGGAAGAATTTTCCCTGATCAAAATTAACTTTTGGCATCTTTCTTTCTCATGGCCAAACTCTCCAAGCCTATGGTAAATCAGTTTAATATAGGAAATCTTGTTACAAGTAAAAGCAAAATTTCTCTTCAACTTTCTACATTTCTTTTTTTGTTCCTCTCTCTTTCTAAAATTTCTCTTAAACTTTCTATCTTTTCCTTCCTCATCTTCTTTCTCTTCTTCAATTTCCTAGTTTTGAACTTGCAAATGATTTTACATATCTACAATACAAGACGATGAGGTTATTATTCCAGTGCACATCCATTCTACCTGAGATGGGAGTCCGGGTGAAGACAATAACCTTGGGCGGAGATTTCTTGGTGGGTTTGGTCTTATATGCTAAGGTGGGATTGGTATTGTAAGTGCTGGATGTACCAACCGTCATTGCATATACTTCCCACGTACACTGACTGATACATCTTTTTTTGTTTTGTTGTTTGTATGTTCTCGCAGGCAATTGCCTTTTTGGTTCTCATACTAATAAATACACACACACACACAAATGATTTTTACAAGAAACTTTAAAGGATGTAATCAAAAAGAATATAACTAGGTAGAAGCTTGAAAATCAACAAGGAGCATCGACGATAGTGTAGTACTTTCTCATAATTGTAGAAGAGCAAAAATTAACTATCAAAATCGCAACTCAAATTAAATCCACCAGTGTTGCCATCATCCCAGCAAGAAAAACATGGCCACAGTTAGTCATTGGGAAAAACATATGGGGGTAACTCATTCTTCAACCAACTCAAATTAATTCTGCACTGCTACCCACAACAATTGACAGATAGAGCTAAAAGCTAACTTTTAGCAATGCCTTAAAAACCTATTTAGGCACCAAGTAGCAGTAATGTCAACACACTGTATCCAATCTAGAGACATGAGTAACAGTTAAAGCCGCATTACATAAGAAAGAAATACCTGTCTGCCGGAATTTTATTTGGTAGAATAAGATAGCGAAGTCCGTTTTTCAGTTGTCCACGATACAACTTCGGGTGAGACGGAAGTTGAGAACTTAGAAACCCCTCCAATTCTGCCCTTTCAATATCATGCTCCAAGAAATCAAGACCTTGTTTGTCTACAATGGTATCAGGCCAGGTTGTACTTGCTACATGTGGTTCATCCGGACCTACAGTTGCATATGGAACAAGAATTGGCTTCACCTAGAAAACATCCAAGCTACAGTCAGTTAAATATTAGCAATCCCAATGCCCTTATTTCTTACTAGCAAATAAAATCAAGAATATCAGTTTGCAAGAAAATCGATTCATATAACAAATTCAATAAGGGTATGGTTGGATTGCATGAATTCAAGGATACATGAGAAATGTAATGCATATGAACTATAAATCTTATGACTTCAAGTTCATATGTATTGAAATTTGTTGTTTGGTTGACACTGTAGAATTCATTGTTGTCATCTTTGGTTTATATGCTCATTGGGACAGAGAGAAAAGAAATGCTTCGCCATCCTGAAACACACCTAACTAGCGTTAGTATTAAGTTGGATTCATGTCAGGCCACATAAATGGGTTGGGACACAAAATGGCTGTTCTCTTAATACGTGAGTCAAGTCATCTTTGTACGGGTTAATCGAGTTCGCATTATAAATTCAAAACCCATATTACTATTCGAGAAGATTCCAATTTAACTACGGACATTAGCACCCTATATTATAAGGCGTCTTTGGTCATGAACGAGTTGGATCATGACATGATCAGCCCAAACCTGCCTAAATAAGAGGAACCCACCCAACCCTAACCACTATCCGGGTGGGTTTAGGGTTGACCTAGGGGCATTAAAACCCTATCATGTTGACCCAAACATGCTAAAATATGGTTGGGTTTGCAGCCCAGATCAGATTTTGCTTACTCATACACCTACTTTAGTAAATTCTAGTGTACTTTTTTTCCTTTCTATTATTTGTTTAATTCAAATGATGAATTCTCTTACCAAACAAAAAAAACTCCAACGAAGCTACCAGATTACGAAAATCAAGATTTGAATTAATAGAAGAGGAGCTAATTATGATAATAAAATGTAAAACCTTCTATAAAAATTAATATAAAAATATTAAATAATACTTGGATAGGCCCCACTTCCCAGTTTGTGAAATAAGTGGCAACGAACCCTCTTGCAAAAAATAAGCCACAGTGAATTTCCTATGCTGTGTGGGAATTTCAATAAACACCCCCAATTTGTGAATTGTAATTCTCATGAATTGTGGGAATTGGGTGTCTTTTTTCCCCACGTGAATTTCAATTCACATTGGAATTGGCCTCCAAACGCAAGACTTGAAATTCACACCTACCAACTCCAATTCCCACCCTAATACGATTTATGTTGCTGAACCCATCTAGTTCAGATTATTGTTGTAGTTGTTGTATATAATGAATTCAAGAATATTGCTTAACTGACCTTTTGGGTCAAAAAGCGGTAGAAAAAGGCCTAGATGCCTCTGTTGTGTTGCACATCCTACAGAATTACAACTGAAGGGTGATGGACAGTAGTACCCCAAATATGAGACATGTTTTTCAGAATGAAGTTTGTGCAAGATGGGCACTTTGTTGGTGTTCCCAATCAACACAAACCTAGTTGTGTACCAAATAGCCCAAGAATCAATGTAAAACGAGTAAAATGCAAAGGCAAAAAAACAACGGTCAGACCTTCCCCAACCTAAACCAAGTAATCAAAATCAGCTAGCTACTGGTCCATGTTGAGTTGAAAAAGGCTATGCCAGGAATATAATTGTAGTTAATATTGTTAAATTTGTTCATACTTGAAGAAGTATATATTGAGAGAGGGAAGGGAAAGGCCAGATGCTTCCAGTAATTAATGAAAAATCTTATCAGACATTCTGGATATTAAAATCAGGGAGCATGTCATGCTGATTTCAGTCAATCCCAAGTTCAAAGTCTAGCCAAAGTTCTAAAACTTTTTTCCTACTGAGTCTCAGAGCATGTCATGCTGATTTCAGTCAATCCCAAGTTCAAAGTCTATCCAAAGATTTAAAACTTTTTTCCTACTGAATCTTAGATCCAAGTGCCTATAATATAATAGCAGATTTCTATACCTTCAGATAAAACTTAAGCTGTACTAGGCAGATTACTACGTGTTTGAGAAGGAAAAAATTATATTCAGCTTGAATTGGGGAAGAAAACCCTAATACGGAAGTCACAACAAACGACTGTAACTCCTCGATGAATGAGGTCTTACAGGAAGCATTTGTGCCACTTGACAGAGCTGCACAGCACCCATATAGTCTGCATATTTTAATAATATAATCGCCATTACTCAGAAAAAAGATGGATTGAACGAAGAATAGGCTGATATAGCATGGGCATCTAATGGTGAGTAGACTAATTTTACATGTCAGTCAATTAAGATACATTCTGAGATTGAGACACAAATAAACAACTCCAAGAAATATACATGTTTGACAGTGACAATATTGGAGACCTTCATAGCCAAGGACGTAACAAATAATTTGTCAAAATGCCTAACAAATAATTTGTCAAAATATGAGAGAAGCTAGACTACTTCTTGCAAGTTGCAACAACAGGAATTCTGAGACTCATCTCCGTAAATACGTGAATGTGTGGGGAGACACAGACACCCAGCCGAAAGACACTATCTGTTGGACAACATTGAAAAGTTAGCGTTACAGATAACTATCTCAACGTATCTTGATTCAAAGATCAACATTACTTTATAGAAGGTCATATAATGGTTGCAAAGAAAGTAAATAATAATTAGCCATTTTTAACAGCTGCTAAACTATTTCTATTAGAATGTCAAGAAAAAGGCATCACTGACATACAACACCAACTCATCAATAAAAATCATTTTCCTATGATCTGCATTCTTCTATAATCATATATGCACTTTACATAAGCTAAAGCATGAAGCAAAAGTATAAGCACCATTATACAAAAGCGTCTTAAATACAACATATACAGAGAGAGAGTATAAGTCAGATAATGCGTGAAAGATCATATATAAAGGATGGAGTTGGAGATTTGACAAAAGTTTATTTACCAAATTGGTTCCAAGTAACCGCTTTGATAAAGTGGAAGTGGATTTGTCAAAAAATACTCGTGGTGTCAATCTTCTAGTACCGAGCCGATGTCTACGGTGACTTTGGATACAAGAGACGCATCTTTTCTGATCTGGTAAAGGTGCTTCGGTGATTTGCTCATTGATACGGGAAATACATCTTTTCCATGTATTGTTCCTCTTGTGAGATTGTAGTCTTCCGGTTGCACCTTCACATAGCGGCCTTTCATCCACAACCAAAGAAAAAAAAAATAAGAAGAAGAAGAGGAAGAAGAAAATTAGAAAGAATAAAAAGAAACTAGAATTGCAAATCGCTAATTTTGATGGCATATTGATGATCAAGTGTCAACAATTGACAGAATGTTTAGAAATAAAATAATAATAATAATAAGACAATATCCACAAGCTCTTTATTGATTTTGAGAAAGCACGTAGTAACCAGTGACAATATGGCATATATTGAAAAGACAGGATACAAGATATAATATATCTAGATTCTTTGGTGATTTGGAGAAAGAACATAATAAAGTGCCTTGGGAGATAATGTGTGTGTATTTAAAAGGATGGATACACAAGAAGAAATATCAAAATTATTAGTGAAATGTATGTGTAGTGACCTGAACCTAAAAATTAATATAATGAATTATGAGTAATTATTTAAATGAATTAAAGTCAGTAGAGATGAAATCTGGATTTGATTTGGTTGTATTGTGCCTCCAATTAATATAAGAAACTGGAAATTGTGTATTAAAAAGGATGGATACACAAGAAGATATATCAAAGTTATTAGTGAAATGTATGTGTAGTGACCTGAACCTAAAAATAATATAATGAATCATGAGTAATTATTTAAATGAATTAAAGTAAGTAGAGATGAAATCTGGATTTGATTTGGTTGTATTGTGCCTCTAATTAATATAAGAAACTGGAAATTGTGACTTAAGAATGAGCGTAACCATTAAGATAATTTGAGATGTGAACATAATTGGACTTCAGTGTGAATATGAACTTATTATGTAGATACTATGCTTATTGTAAATAAGTACAGAGTTAGGAGTGATTTGTAATTAAGAGAAGTATGGGAATTGTTCTAGGCTTTTGGACTGGGTTGAGTGGGCTTGATTTAGGCTTCGTCGTTTGACCCGGTGTCTAGGCCCATGACTAGTTTAGTAATTCCAGTTTAAATTTGAATTACAAGGATAGGAGAGAGAGAGAGAGAGAGAGCACGTTCCTTGAATGTTTTGTTATGGAAGGTCTCTAGAAGAGAGATCCTTCCATATCTATTAAGGTATGTGCGTTGGGATCAAGAGAGGAAAGGGAAGGTGCGTGAAGGAAAAAAAAAGAGTTAGGGTTTGTGTGGTGGCTGGAGGAGAAAAAGAACGAAAGAGAAAGAAGAAGAAAGGATGCTGGAACTGAAGAAGAAGAGAGTGGGCTGAAGAGAGAAGAAGACGAAGAAAAGATAAAGGTTGCAGCAGATTTTCTGGGTTTTCAGCAAGAGAGGTAGGTGCCATTGTCCTTCTCATACTATCTCTTTGCTTTGGATGTGGTCATTAATGTGTGTGTGGGTATACCAAGGTTTTAAATTTCGATTTCGCTAGATATTTCGCCAAGGGGGGCATGGCGAAATTTCGCCTATATTTCGCCCATATTTCGCCGAAATTTCGGCGAAATGGGAAAATGGCGACATTTCGGCAACATGCCGCCGAAATTTAAAACCATGGGGTATACATGTGTATATGCGTATATGGGTAAGTATATATACATATGTATGCATCAGATTTCAGATTTATAGGAGTTCATATGATGAGATGTATGCCTTGTCGTAGGTGTGTGTTTAGTGCATATTCTTTTCTATGTAACTTCTATGCTATTAATGTTAAGGTGTTCTCATGTGAGTGCAGGTGTATATATATGTGTGTGTGTATATATGGGTGTATATATGTACATATATATACATGAGCTCTATCTAAATCAGTCTTAGAATGGATGTGATGTTTAATGATGGGAAGACCTGTGATTGGTTAGGAACTTGGGAGATTTAATGTTTTAAAGCTAGGATGGGACCCTCTATGGACCAAAACCCTAAAATTTTAGGCATCGTACGACCTTCAGCACACTTGTCGACATACCGAAGGGCCTACCGAAATCCCTCGGCACACCCCTTAGCATATCAAGGTCCCTGCCGAACCCCTGGGTGGAACATGGTGGCCTACTGGATGGTCTACTGAACCTGGGTCGGCAAACCGAAAGGTCTGCCGAACCCACAAACTGTGCACTGTGACCCTCGGGTCAAGCTACCGAAGCACCTTGGCACACGGAAATGTCTGCCGAACCACTTCGGCACACCTTCGGTGGGGTGCTCGGCATGCCGACGATTGGGAAGTGTGCCCAATACGGATGAAACTTTCCAGATTTGTTGCTAACATGCTAGATAGATGGGAAAGACCATTTATATGTGAATTGACTAATGTTTAGGTGGTGAATGAACCTAAAGTTGTATGATGTCTATGCATGTGCTGTGATGACTATCAATGATGAGTTGAGTTGGATTGTAATGAAAGTACTAGGCTGATATGGGTATGAGTGGATTGGTTTTTATGAATGAATGTTATAGTAATGATATGTGATTGGGGTTTCATATGAGGTCCTAGTGGAGCCTTCTCACGGATTATCCATGTGTTTAGGTGGTGAATGAACCTAAAGTTGTATGATGTCTATGCATGTGCTGTGATGACTATCAATGATAAGTTGAGTTGGATTGTAATGAAAGTACGAGGCTGATATGAGTATGAGTGGATTGGTTTTCATGAATGAATGTTATAGTAATGATATGTGATTGGGGTTTCATATGAGATCCTAGTGGAGCCTTCTCACAGATTATCCATGTGTATAGGTGCATGGATAGAATCTGGAAGGAAGTCACATAGGAACTCTCAAGTGGACCATCGTGTGTGTGAAGTGTAATGTGGATACCATGCCTGTGATGATGTGATGACTGATAGAATTGAGGACGTTACTGATGCAAACTCCTTGGGTGCAAGTCTCTAAAATGATGTGTGTTGATAAGAACGATTCCTATGCGAACTCCTTGGGTGAATCCCTAAACTTGATAAGGACGATTCCTATGCGGACTCTTTGGGTGTAAATCCCTAAACTTGATAGGGACGATCCCTATGCGAACTCCTTGGGTGTGAACCCCTAAACTTGACGGAACAAATAGTTAGGGGAATTGAGCCCTATGGGTTAAAAATCCCATAAAACCACTACAAGTGGGATGTGAGAGAGTGTGGAATGCCAAGTAGTGTTTACTTGGAAGCGGCTGATCATCGTGTTGCACTCATTTAGCATTCATTCTTGATGTATGCATTATGCATCTTCCATATCATTACATTATCATCATTCTGCATCTCATCATTCATTCTCATTTCATAAGCATTTAATTCATGATTATCATAATTGCTTACTTTCATTTATGTATTGTCTTATGTGTGCCGTTTTATTGCCTTGATTATTGAAGATAAATATTCTTATGATTTGTGGTTGCATAAACTGATGTATATGATATGTAGGGTTGTGTTATGAGATGTAGGATTTCAGTTACTTACTGGGCCTCATAAGCTCACGCCTCTGTTTGTTCAACAGGTTAATGAGACGGATCGAGACTGAGGATGCATAGTAGAGTAGGAGTTTCGTTGCTGTTTCTGATTTATTTTGAATGGAATGTAATATATTAGAGGAATATTTAAGTTTGATTTAGTTTCTGGTTTGGGCTTGAACCTATGATTTTATTTATTTTTATTTTTTTTGAGGAATAATGAAGCTAGTATAAAAAGCTAGAAGAATGTACAAAGCTGTGAGACCACAAGAAGTGGACAAACAACCGCAAGAAAGACAACAAAAACAAAGATAAAAAAACAACAAAAAACAAAGCCTCAAAAGAGGAGAAGATTAGATCGCCTCATCCACAAGCTCAATAGGCACATCCCCGCTAAAGAAAGACTCGGTGCCAGATCCTTCTCTAGCCAAACGATCCGCCAGCCCGTTGGCACTTATAAGGATATGTGAGAAGTCTAAATGTAAAAACCCTCCCCAAGAGAGAGTGCCAACAAGAAGGAATGGTAAAGTCTCCACGAATTACATCTTTTCTCCCTCATCCAAGAAATAACAACCGTTGAATCCCCCTTCACTACCATATTACGGAATCCCTGACTTCAAGCTTCCCTCAAGCCCATAACCAATGCAAGTAACTCAGCCCTCATTGTGTTTCCCTCCCCAATCGGCCCAAAGAACCCATGTAACATCATGGTCTTGAACCCATGATGTTATGACAGTTGATTTTAAGTGATGGTTTAAATTTATGATTTTGGCTTCCCCATGTGTATTTCTTGTTGAGGATTGTTGTTGGTTGCCGAATTCAAGGGTTGGATTCGAAGGTAGCGTCTTGGGATCCTCAAGATCAATATCTAAAACTTTTTGGGCATGACAGTATGAGGTTGTGATAATTAGTATAAAGACAATTACTGGAGGCTGAGATCAGGACATGATGGATGACTGACAAAAGTAGGAAAGACTAAGAACCTCGACATGGACTCTATTGACATCGTGAAACATATATGAAAAAAACCCAAGGAGTTGATTTGATGGGCATTAAGTGGATGTTGCGCAAAAAAGTTTATATGTTAAGGTATTGTATGAGGTTGACTCAATGAATTTTCATTGGCATTTGCAACAAGGAGATTTCCATAAAAGAAACATCTTTTGTACTTAATTAGCCAGTGATCTAAAAAATATGTAGCTCTTCATAGGAGGATACAAGGCATATGGATCTGTGTTGCCAAGCAAACTAGAAGGGAAAAGGGATGGTGCTGCCTCCTAGAATCGATATAAAATCTCCTTGTTTCTGTCTATCTAGCTTTATTTCCTATTATTGAATTTATATGAAGTATTTCATGAAAAATACAGAAGTTCCAATCATATCATGGAACTCTATAAATGTGCCTGCAATTTATTTTGTTGAGAGCTTCCATTAATAAATTAACACCTCTGTTCATGCCTACCATTATACACCCCGCTATCCGAAACAATGGCACCGACGCTTATCCTATGTGGTGTTTGAAAAAAGGTTCAAACCATCATTCAAATATTATAAAAGACACACTTCCTGTGTTGATAATTCTAAGATTCTTCTTGAGAATTGAGCCACTTATTTGATTGTACATTTGTATCAAATTACAATGAAAGAAGAAGTACCGTCCTGCTTTATTTGCATTAGCCGTTAAATAATTTATTTGACCTTTTTTTTGTCCATTTGATTAAAGTAATAAATTAATAAAATAAGAAGTTGATAAAATGCCAGCAAATCCCACTAAATAGTCATTGAAGGACAATATTTATATGAACTATCTAAATCCATACAACCACAAGTATCAAAACGAAATGAAAAGAAAACTTCGAACTTCTAATTGTGTTCCTCCAATATCGTGCGAACAAAACAATAAAAACCTCAAATGGCAAATAGTAATCGAGCTCCGTTTAACAATAACATAGATCGAATTGGATTAGACACACAAATAAATTCCATTTTTACATTCTTGTTAAATTCAGCATGCTCTTTGCCCACGCTAAATTAGTGTAATCAGCTACGAATTATAGTCTAAACACCGGAGATTTCAGAAAAAAATTCGAGCAGAAACAAAACTTACTGAAGAGAGAAATCAAAATATTCAAGGAACGAAATCGCCCAAATAAGCTTACCTCCCTCCACAACGAACGGATCGATGTTTCGTCTCGAATTCGGTGAAGGTTCTGCAACTGGCCGAACGATGTGGGAGAGTGAGATTCAAGCGAGTCCTAGAAGGGTATTCCTCTTTAAGGCTCGAAGAACACAATTGAGGAACTGATGCTATTAGAGATGAAGAAGCTGCCATTGAAGAGACTCGGAGATAGAGGGAGCAAAATTGGAATGAGGTAGAGCTCCGGGCTAAGCTCTAGGCTTCTTTCCTTCTTTCGTTTTTGCGAATAAAATTTTCGTGTGCATCTTTTTGATCTTAATCACGTGGTGTCCCCACACCCACGTATGGGTGGGACTAATCCACGTTTGGGGAGGAGCATTAAAGGTAAATTCCTCGCCACGAGTGTTTCTGGTAGGATTCGAACTTCAGACTTATCTCCGTGTGCTTCAAATTTATTGTAATTATATCCTGCGGCGATGTTCCAGAGAGGAAAGCTTGGTAAGACATAATTTACGATAAAACCAAATCTATATCTATATATTATATAACCGAACGACTTCTAAGAAAGGAGGCTTCTCAAGGCTTGCCTCCTCCATTTGACAATTTTTAGAATTTTGATTTTTTAAATTCTAAAAAGTTAACAACCAATTAAAAGTATTTTTTTTTCTTTTTAAATTTAAAAAATTATCAAATTTATTTTATTTTATTTTTTCAAACTTTCTCACGACACAGTCTCTCTTTTATTTTTTTCGCCAAGTATTCTTTTACTTCAATCAATCAAATCAATTTCAAGGCTTTCTCCATACAACCAATCAACTCAAGGCTTTCCCCATAGAACCAATCAAATTGCCTTAACAATTTTTAAAACTAATATGTTTTTTGGTAGGCCCCACCCACAACTCTCTTTCTCTCGGTTCTAACTTTCTTCCAAAATATTCTAATTTTGAATTTTTGTAAATTCTCAAAAAAATTAGAACCAATTAATTGACTTAACAATTTCAAAAAATAATATTTTTTTCGTAGGTCCCACAACTCTCTCTCTCGATTCTAACTTTCTTCCCAAGTCTCCTCATAAACACATTTTAATTTCTTCCCCACGACACCACTCTCTCTCCTTTCTCTTCAACCTCTTCCCC
>JAUPMG010105903.1:0-25936 GCA_031762675.1 Pachysandra terminalis | reverse complement strand
ATCCATGATTTTTACACCGTATCCATGCGTATCCATGTCGATACTCCATACGTATCCGTTTTCGGGCCCACCGATACACCACCTCGATACGATATTTTGAACCATGAGCTTGGCATGTCTGCAGCCCAACCCCTGACTCATGTCATATTATCGAAAAACCAAATATTGCTTTTTGAGATTACCATACTTTAGGAGGATAAAAGTGTAAAAGCAAATATATAAATATATAAAAACATAAAAAGGTTAAAAAGTTGCTTACAACTTTTGTACGTATAGTAGTAAATGGAGATAAGTAATAACTAGTGAATTAGTGATTTTCCTTTTTACAAAAAACTAGAGCTTTTTCACAAATTAACGACTATCTTGAATTAGGGATTTCTTATTTCAGAGGCCAAAAACATATTAGTGTATTAACTACTTCATTATTTCGTTATAAAAGAAACTTACCGTGCCCGAACAATTTTAGCACGCTTAATATGTCTCTGTAACAAATCTCGAGCAGATAAATTCTCAACAGAACTTGCATCCTGAAGCAGGCATAAGAGAATTCAATTTCTTCAAACCAAAACAAATAAAATCCATGTTAAAGAAAAGAAACAGATTACTAAGAAAATATTAATTAAATGCATACCATGTTTCCTTAAGAAAAACAAACAATAAAATGTCATTTGCAAGAAATGCTCAATATTCATTAAAAAAAAAAGGAAAAACTTGACCAATGACCCATAAGATACAAAACCTACAATATGATATCTGCTTGGAAAATCTGGAAAACTCATCTTCAATTCAGTCATATAAAAAATACAGTTCATTAGAAAAAAAAAAATAATATCTTCCGGTAAGCCAATAATGCAGTAAAATAATTGCACAACTTCAATTTTTCAGTAATGAGCAATTTTTTCCTCCTTGTCATAATAAGAAGAAACAGAGAATAGCAGGTTATGATATAGAAACTTTTTTGAAAACAACTAACCAAGGTCAGATTGGAATTTTTTATAATATTATACCATATAATTATAGAAAATAAAGGTATAAGTACTATAGGCTACACAATCTGCACCATCTGTACTATACAGTGCAAAATAGAAACTTTTCAGCAACGCACTATGTTTTTTTGGTTTCCCAAGGTATCCCCAGGCTTCGCCCAGGACTATTCCTCCGAGGTACTGTCGGGCGCCGAAGCGGGGACCTCTCCCAACAAGATTTGCTGCATCCACAAGGACTCGAAATCGAGACCACTTGCTTAAGCGACCCGAGCCCCTTCCTCCTGTTTGTCTCTGCTATAGTAAATGTTCTAGATCAAATATATTTCAATCTTTAAGTATTAACTGAAACCAGTTTAACCATAGTGAATGTACTGCATATAGAGTCTATAGTTGCATCTTAATGACTTTTGATTACTTCTTTTCTTGCATTCTACTGGGAACTTCTCGAGTTTCCTAAAATTTTGCCAAATGATAAGATTTCTGCATCATTTAGTGTCAAGGCACTATAATTAAGATGGGGATTTTTAATTGAATAAATTGGGTTATCGAGGTAATATTTTAACATCTTAACCACTGGCTATGATATTGGTGTTATTAAAAAGTCATTTAATAACACCCTTTGCTAATCAGAGCAGACAGGTACCTCCTTTATTAATTAACTTCAAGTGGGTTTACCTTTTCCCCACTTTTTATGGATCAGATCACACAATATTTGAACTTATTCAAGGGATAAGCTTTAAATGATCTTAGTGATGGAAATAATGGAAATAGTCCTTTAAATGACCTTTTTATTTTTTATTTTTGTATATGTGCATCCCATGTGCAAGAAAGTCACTAAAATATAGTGTCATTATTTATTTTTTATTTTTGGTAAGTTAGCTTTAATTCTGCCCATTCTATCCTCCTGGATTACAGACTTGAGACAATCAAGGATA
This sequence comes from Pachysandra terminalis, assembly GCA_031762675.1. Taxonomy (NCBI): domain Eukaryota; kingdom Viridiplantae; phylum Streptophyta; class Magnoliopsida; order Buxales; family Buxaceae; genus Pachysandra; species Pachysandra terminalis. Next base: position 24,015 of record JAUPMG010105903.1, on the reverse strand, counting down.
GAAGCATATCAAACCAAGATGGTGAAGATTGATTGTTTTTGAGAACTTAGGTTTTAAGTTAATAGTTTTTGGGATGTTGGGTTGATCCAAACTGACCTCTTTTAGTTTTTATAATATTGTAAGTGCTGTAAAGTCATATGAAAGACTGGTTTTAGGTGGAGACTTGAGGAGTGGTGTTTGTCATCCATTCATTTAATGCTCAACTAAGAACTTAAGGAGTGGTGTTTTCAACTCAGTTGAAAATTAGATTACAAGTCCTTCTTTAGAAATCTTAAGGTTGTGTTTGTCCCGACTTGTGCTTTTGGATAAGTACTTATTGGATAAGTGACTCAATGGGAACATTTATCCATAGCAACAATAAACTGCTTACTTGAAGAAAATAGCGTTTGGTAAATATATTTATTCAAGAGTTTATGAAAGTGTAGGGGGGTAAAATGGTATTATAAAAGTATTATTAAAATTTTGAAATAACATTTATTTAAGTGTTTATTAAAGGTTAGGAGTAAAATAAGTATTATAAAAATATTACTAAAGTTTAGAAATAGTTTCCCGCACAAATGATAAGAGAAGCTATTCTCTTTATGGGTAGCTTCTTCTATTGCTTATGGGTAAACACTTACTCATTAGGTGTTACCAAACACACTTTTAATTTTAAAAGGTGTTTTAATAAGCCATAAGCTGAAGCAAGCACTTATGTCGAGTCAAACGCAGCCTAAATGTGACATTGACGTATTACGTGGTCTAAACCATTAAGAACTTCATGTTGATTATAGAGAAATCAGTTGTAGATAACGCAAAATTTGTGAAGGCAAAAGTAGGCCTGTCAACGGGTCGGATTCGGACCGGATTGCAACTGATTCGAGTTCGATCTGATAGAGAAATCCGAAAATCCGAATCCGACGGATCATGACATAGGTGATCTGAATTCAATCCGATAGTGAAATCGGAATATCCGAATCCGATAACTTGTAAATTGTGTATATATATATATATATAAATTATAATCGGACCGGATCGGATCATTATCGGATCTGATCAATACATATCCGAGTTCGATCCGATTATTAATCAGATCGGGTCGGATCATTTTTAATCGGATCGGATCACTAAAATCCTCTACCGAATCTGGATTTATCGGATCGGATTCGGATCGAATCCGGTCTGTTGACAGGCCTAGGCAAAAGTATGAAAAATACGAGTATTTGTAAAAATGAAGAATATAAGGATATAATTATAAAATTATTTACTAAGTTTAATGAAAGTGCACTTATGTGAGGAAAGTTTTATCATTTTGATGTATAATTAGGGTTATAAATGAGCTGAGCTTTGCCAAATTTGACCCAGGCTCATAAACCTTGACCAAGACTTGAGCTTGTTAATGTTTTTCTTTTTTGGATTCAGGCTTGGCTTAGGCCAACAATGCTGGTGGGTCATATGAGCCCAAGCATTACGTATTATAATAATTTATTTTAAAATTTAGGATTAATTTCACTTACACCCCCTCACGTTTCTGACAAAGGCAAAAACACTCCCTGTGATTTTTGAAATACTACTTACACTCCCTCAGGTTTTGTATTGTATTGCAAAGACACTCCTTCTATTAATTTTTTATTTTAACATTAACAAAAGTGCTGACGTCATTCATATTTTTTATTATATTACCCTTGTCTAAAGTCAAAAAAGACATTTATTAAAGACATTTATATCCTCCTCCCACCACCACCACGTAAGTGTGCAAGGGATGCACAGGTGGGGTGTTGGTGGCGAAAGTGGCTTGATGGTGGTGGTGGTAGTTGGGGTCGTGGTGGTGGTGGTGGTAGTGGCGGTGGTGGTGAAGGTGGCGTGGTGGTGATGGTGGTGGTGGCGACGATGGTGATGGTGATGGTGGTGGTGGGGTTGAGGTGGGGGTGGGCGTGGGGGTAGTGGTGGTGGGGGGTGGTGAGTGGTGGGTGGTTTTGGCGGAAAGAGTAGGGCGGAGTTAAAAGAGTAAATTCACATGTTTTTTTAACACCGTTATGGAACGCTACTGACAGGGGGTGTAACTGACTTTTCAGAAACCTCAAGGGGTGTTTCTGCCTTTGTCATAAACCTGAGGGTAGGCCTGTCAACGGACCGGATCATGATCCAGATCCGATCCGAATCCGATCCGATAAAGCCGAATTCGGTAGAGGATTTTAGTGATCCGATCCGATTAAAAATGATCCGATCTGATCCGATCCGATTAATAATCAGATCGAACTCGGATATGTATTGATCCGATCCGATAATGATCCGATCCGGTCCGATTATATATATATATATACACACACACAATTTACAAGTTATCGGATCGGATCGGATCAGATTCGGATATTCCGATTTCACTATTGGATCGAATTCGGATCACCTATGTCATGGTCCGTCGGATTTCGGATCGGATTCGAATTTTCGGATTTCTCTATCGGATCGAACTCGGATCAGTTGCAATCCGGTCCGAATCCGACCCGTTGACTGGCCTACCTGAAGGGGTGTAAGTGGAGTTAACCCTAAAATTTAATAATATTATTTTACTTTCTTAAATAACATAATACCATAAAAATATTTTAGAGTATGTAAGCAAGTCGAGCTTTAATCCCGCGGATGTCATCCAAGCTCGACTCACGAGCCAATGAAAGTGCTCGACATGATTTTAATCACAATCGGGCCACAATCGTAAAGAGGTCAAAAACTACAATGAAGGGGCCACACCGGTAAAGTGGTCAAAACTACAACTCCTCACCACTCAATTTGAGAACTTATATATAAATAAACATTAAGGGGGGCGTTAGTCTTTATGAATTTCTATAATATGTTGAGTGAAAATGTTAACTCAATGAGAGGATTATGAGAAAGTTTTGGAAGCCAAATTTTGTAGAAAAATCCTAAGATCACTGTCGAAGTGGTTTGCTTCGAATGTAACCTCAATTAAGGAATGTAGGCACATTGACACCATAAAAATTGAAAAACTTGTTGGATCCTTACAAACGTTTGAGCTTCACTTCTTTAGCTCTAAAGGTAAATCTATTGCTTGTCCTTAAATTGTATAACTTTAGATCTAAAGATATAGTAAAATATGACATGAGAATGCTGGAGAGGAGGAAGATGATAAACTAGCAAAGAAATTCCTTAAACATTTTAAGGGTAAAGATAAAAGCAAAGTGAACAAGTATACTTCGATAAAAAAAAAAAAAAAAATGGCAAAATGACACAAAGAAAAATCAAAGGACATTAAGTGCTATAATTGTAAAAAGCAAAATGATACAAAGAAAAGTCAAAGGACATTAAGTGCTTTAATTGCGAAGGTTATGGGTACACAGCACCAGATTGCCCATTCAAAAGAAGGGCAATGGCTACAACCTAGGATGATTCATCTGAATCTTGGTCTTATGACTCAAATCCAGAAGAGATTGAGAACCTTAGAGTTTTAATGGCTTCTATAACAATTACTTTACTAAATAATTTTGACCAACAAGGTAAATCTATTTATGAACCTTATGGTAAAGTAATTGTGTGTAATGTTGGTGAGATTGAGGGTCATGTTGGTTGTGAGTGCAATATGAAACTCAAGATTCCTACATTCTTCAAGAAAACTGATATAGATAAATCATTTGAAGAAGTTACACACAAGGAGACCTCCTCTCTTGACCTTATAGCTTAATCTGATAAGGGAGAGTCTCAAAATTTGAAGGACTTTCCTCTACCTCCTATAACTAATAGAATGAAAGAGTTGTTTGGGTTGATTGATAAACATAACAAGTTCTTTTACACGTTGTAAGAAGGTGGAAGAGAGTAGTAGGAAACCTCCTAGGCCTCCTTCAAAATCCATCAAATGGGTACCTAAGGGTAGGTCCACTTAGTGATCTTTACAATCATAAGCATATTTATTAATTGGTTCTATGGTTGTGATATTTAAATTAATTATATGTATTCATGCTTTATAGTAAGATTTTTAATATGCATGATTAGTTCATCTTAGATTTATGTTTTTACGTCATGCATATAGTATAACCTTTGTGCATGATTCATGAAGCCTATTATGTTTTCCTAATGCTCTTATAGAAAAATCGTTTAGGAAAACAACTTATGCACGTCTTATAGTAAAATATTTTCATGTGTGTATGAAGCTATTCCATCTTTTCTTATTAGTAAAATTTTCAAGGAAGAAGCTCTTTTATCTCTTTGCTGTTCATAGTTATACCTTTGTCAATTTCTGACAAAAAGGAGGAGAGATAAAATCCCACCAAGAATGTATTTTTGTTTTATAGCTTATTGGTATAGGTATTACTACAAGGCACATTCAATGGAAGAGCAAAGTTGCAAGATCTTCGGGGAAGCATATGTGATCTTACTTGGATGTCCTCTCTCTCTCTCTCTCTCTCTTTTTTTTTTTTTTTTTTTATAATTTTTATATGTTTGTAAAAGACATTCATTGTCTAGTGTATTCATTCTTGGATATGTAATATATTAGAATATGTTTTTGTCATGAAGTTGACAAAGGGGATGTTGTTAGTGTCATAGTAAAATATGTCACTCTCTTAGTTTCTCAACTTCATGCTTTTGTCCATGTTGCAGAAGCCAAGCATCATAGCAAGATAAAGTGAAGCAAGCTCAAGACATGGAAGGTCAAAGCATTAAGGGTAATATCATTGTGCCAACCTATTCTTAGGTAAAATGGACTTTAGAGACACTATATTAAGGCCTTAAAACATCCTAGCAAATAGGTAAAAGACTTGTGTTTTATTGGCCTCGAATCCCCCTTAATATGGGAATTCTACAGTACCTTCGGTTGATTGAAGGCTACTCCTCGGTTAACCAAAGGCCCTCGGTTGGTACCTTGGTTAACCCTGGGCCCTGTGAATATAGGGCTTGAGGGCTCGATTGACCGAAGCATTGCTTCAGTTGACCAAAGAGCCTTTGGTTGACCGAAGGCCCCTCGGTCACAATTACAGTAGGCCTGATTTCTTAGGCCTTTGTGTGACCAACCTTTGGTTAACCGAAGGCTTTTCTTTGATTGACCAAAGGTAAAAATATTGACCTTCCCATGATTCAAAATTGATCCATTGGGATTCAATAGAGTCATTGGGGCACTACGGTTTACCAAAGGACTAGTCATTGGGAGAATTCCTCTTTAAATAAAGATCATTTTAATGGCTAGTTTGATGAGGGTTTTTGGAGAGATTTAGTGAAACTATAACATGACATATTAGAGTCTTCAAAACACTTCTACAACTCCATCTAACCTTCATAGAAAAATCATTGAGTATTCAAGTGCTCATTAATGGAGTTAGAGAGTGAACCTTCACACCTCTAAGATGTGGATTGAACCCATAAACAAACTTAAATACTTCCTAGAGGTAGGACTTCCGTAGAACTTGGTTGAGCATAATATGAACACATCAATAAGTGCTAGAACAAATATATGCGTATCTCCATTGGCCAACAGAAGCACGACGTATGGTGCACAAAGAAAGTTACAGAAGTGCGGCGCGTGGCAAGGAGAAAAAGGGGCATGTGAGTTCACTCGCCCGGTCCAACTGTCCAGGCAGCAAAGAGCACGGTTCCAATCAGCCCACGATATATGGCAAATTCAAAAATAAAGCATGATTGGTTACTATAACCGAATTGTAGGGTTAGATAACCGATCGATGTACTCTATAAATAGACAGAGGACCAGTTTCTCTAAGCCTCTGATCAAAGGACTCTGTAAATAGATAGAGGAACAGTTTCTCTAAACCACCCAACACATCAACACAACGAGCAACGCTACTTTAGACCCCAGGGTGACTTATCTTCTCTATCGTTTCCTCTGCTACAACAATAGTGTTCAGTTCCTCTGTCGGCCACTAACCTTTCTCTCCCTAGAGTATTTCTCTTAACATTGATAAGCCCTTCCAGCCTGCATGTGGGTCACGACCGCTAGAACGTGAAGCCCCTCTATCACCAATTAATCCGGTTAGGGTCTGCTACTCTCAACCTTAGATTGATCACCACTGCCACCCCTCGAGAAGCTACTCTCAACCCAAATGGTCACTTATCCAGCCTTCATGTGGGTTACAGCCACTACGGTAACCACTGTTGGTTCATTAGTTTCTTTTTTATCTTTTCCATTTTTATCAGACACCTTGTCTCCTTGAGGGGCTACTCTCAATCTGGCCAGTAGTCTATCCAATCTGCCCGTGAACCACAGCCACTGAGATAACCACCATTGGTTCGTTAGTCTTCTTTCTACCTCTTTTCTTATTAATGTTTATTTGTTTCTATCATCAACGGTCAATGTTATTTAGTTTGATTAAAAGTAAGACTGTGTTGTATTACTTTCTCTGTAATATCTGATTTGGCATTATTTTTACCTATCTAAAGTAATCAGAAAAACTTATAGCAGAGGAAGAACCTCAACCTTTGAACAATTGCCTAAGAACGGATGCACAACCGGTGGTTGATTACACGATTGATTGCCTTACAACTTAGTTTAGTCAGTGTTAATCGGAGCCTAGGGTCGAAATCCAAACCCTTACGCTTGGACTAGACTAATTCCAAGTACTCCCGCACATGATACATACACACACTTACATACACCATACACCAAGCATGCGCGCCGCCAGCCAAGAGGGACCCAGGAGGAACGTACTCTTTTTGGCACGCATGGTGGGACATCAGGTGTAAAATAATGCTAAGGAGGAGTGTCAGTCTCTCAAGGGAGGAGATGGATGGACATCTGCCTTTAGGAGGTGGAGATCAATAGGTATAAGATCCTCCCACAATAGAAACACTATATGAATTTAGGTCTACATCTGATCGTACTCAACAACAGGGAGATTTAGATGGGTCAGTGCAAGCAATGCTGCAGACCTTGATTAATCTATTCACAAAGTAGATGATCAAGTTTAATCGGTCTTTCTCATTGCTTAACAAAAATAACGGTCGAGTAATAGCCGTCCCTAATAACAATCAAAGGGATACTACTCCAATAGAGGATCCATTCACGGATGCCAGAAGAAACAACCGTAGCAAAAACTTAGCCCCACCTGGTACTGGCATTGGTCAGGGGGCACCCAGGTTAAATGTAGAAATGCCAGGGGCAACCACAACCGGTAAATTTAGACATCGGACAGGGGGGACCTTTGCCTTACATGACCGATAACGAATTGTTCCAAGAGATCAATGATATGACTGATCCAGCAGTCAGAGGTCTCGACTGAATCAAGTCTACCACATGGTTCAAGAAGCTTTAGGCCACTTACCGAATAAGAGGATGATCATGCCGTTATACATGAGGCTGTATCCTGAGTGGATCGACCATCACCATGAATTCCTTAGGGGAATCAAGATACCAAAATTTTCCCTATTTTCAGGCGAACACAGTAAATCTACCATAGAACACATCAGACGTTTTACCATCCAGTGTGGGGAGGCACCGACTAATGATTATCACAAGTTGATTCTATTTGGCAATTCCTTAACAACGTATGCCTTTACAATGGTACATAACTTTGGCTCTTAATTTCATGCAAAGTTGGGCAGAAATGGTAGAAAAATTCCATACTCAGTTCTAGAGAACTGAGCCAGAGGTATCAATGGCCGATTTAGCTAGGCTAAGACAATTTCCTGACGAATCGGCCGACAGATTTATTGCCCGTTTTAAGAGAGCTAAGAACAAGTGCAAGTTGATCCTCTCTGAGACTGAGTTTGTTAAATAAGCCAAAAAACGGTCTAGGAATGGAACTTAGAAAGAAGTTTGAAGGGATTGAATTCAAACACTTATTCGAATTATCATCAAGGGTAAGTATGAATGGATTCTTAAGGAAGAAAGACAACGAAAAATGACCACGTTCGGGACCTATTACTAGGACCTGAATTATAAGATAGACTTGGCTGAAGTAGTGGCTAAGACACCAATAATATGTTCATCCTTTCAGAAAAGGGAAGAACAGGTGCCTGGCCAAGATTTCAAAAAGACCGTATATGATAGTAACAAAAGATACGCGTTTGACATATCTAAAAGTGAGGAGATCTTTGACCATCTCTTGAGAGATAGGTTCTTAAGACTTCCAGAAAGTCATAAGCTTTCTGCACTTGAAGAGTTAAAGAAAGGAGAGTATTGTAATTGGCATGGTTCGAAAACACATTCGATCGCTAATTCCTTTGCTTTCTGAAATATGGTACAGAAAAATATTGACAAAGGTCTACTCAAATTCTCAGAGAAAGGGAAGGAAGTAATGGAGGTGGATGGCAATCCATTGTTCACTTTCACCTTTGTTGAAGTTGCGATCGGAGTTGGATTTTGTATGGGAAGAGCCTCATCAGAAGTCCCTTGATCTCATCAAGGACAGTGTATCCAAACCGCCTGTTTTAATTCCTCCAAAGAAAGGACGACTGTTAAAGTTGCATATTTCAGTCACAAAAACGTCCATAGGCATTCACTTAGCTCAGGATAATGACTGTAAACAAGAGTAGGCGGTGTATTATTTAAGTAAACTCTTGCTACTAACCGAAACACGTTACTCGTTCTTGGAAGATTGTACTTATCTTTGTATTATGCCGCCATAATACTAAGACATTTTTTTATCACTACAATGGTATTAATAATAGCATTGACCGACGTTATTCAATACATGTTATCTCGACTGTTCCTTAAAGGAAGGATAGGGAAATGGATTTTGGCTTTATCAGAATTTACTTTCCTATACATCCCAAAGAGGGCAGCGAAGGACCAAGAAACGGTCGATTTCTTAGCCGACCATCCATCGTGCTCGGTCGAAGAAGAATGATTAGAAGAATATAATCTTTTTATGCTTGACCTTGTGCCGTGGACCCTTATCTTTGATGGGCCATGGACGGAGCAATCGTCCAGGAATGGAATGATCATCATATCTCTGAAAGGGAGACGACAAAAGCATGCATTCCAACTGGATTACCCAAGTACCAACAATCAAGCTGAATACAAAGCTCTTATTATCAGTTTAGAAATCTTGACCGAGTTAAGATCTAGAAACGTTAGGGTGATAGGGGATTCACAATTAATTATAAATCAGTTGACAGGAAAATACAAATGCCTGAATTGGTATTTGGCACCTTTCTATGCCATATCCAATCAATTGATTGATGATTTTTATGAAGTCACATTACAGCATTGTGTTCGGGCAAAAAACATGGAGGCCAACAAGATGGCTAAGATAGCTTTAGGCTTGATCATAGCTGAGGGTGTCAATTCTAGAACAATAAGCATTCAGAAACGGTCCCTCTTATCCATAGCAAGAAGTATCGAGGAATTGGACATCTTCATTCTTGAACATCAAGAAGATGATTGGAGATTTTTGTTTGTTAACTACCTCAAAGATCCTAATTATAGGGCTAAAAGGAGAATTAGAGCCATGTCCACAAATTACCTATTATATGGTGACAATTTATACATGAAGGGTCCTAATGAAGCTTTGTTGAGGTGCCTCGGCCAGGCTGAGGCTAGGCTTGTCTTGACCGAAGTTCATGAAGGAATTTGCGGATCTCATCAAATAGGAATCAAGATGAGATGGCTCATCTGAAAGCATATTTATTTCTGGCCAACCATCCTGAAAGACTGCATAAATTATGCAAAAAGTTGCGAGCTATGTCCGAGGCACGGACCGGTCCAGCATGCATTGGCAGTCGAGCTTTTCCCTATCATGAAGTTGAGGCCGTTTAGGGGGTGGGCAATGGATTTGATTGGGAAAATAAATCCTATTTCTTGTATCATGCATAGATACGTCATAGTTACGACTGAATAATTTACAAAATGGGTAGAAAAGAGGCCGATGAGAAAAGTAAACCAAGTGGATGTGATTGAATTTATCAAGGAATTGATCATACATAGATTTGGGATACCATAAACAATAACGGCTGATATTGGAAGTGTCTTCACGGGAGGACAACTATCCCAATCTGTAAAAGAATATGGATTCCAGATCCTATATTCAACTCCCTATTATGAACAAGGAAACGATCAAGCTGAGGCAACTAACAAAGTCCTAAAGAACGTCTTGAGGAAGATGATTGAAGTCAAGCCTTGATCATGGCATAAACGACTATTGGAAGTTATTTGGGTATATCGTATGTCTTATAAGACAAGCATAGGCACCACACCGTTTGTCTTGACATATGGGCATGATGCAGTTCTCCCATTAGAGATAATGATCCATTCACTTAGGGTAGCATTTTAGCATAATTTCACCCCAACTGAGTTTATAGAGGCCATGAAAGATGAATTGGAAGACCTAGATGATGATCAAATCAGGGCTTTAGACACTCTATAGGCTCAGGAGCAAAAAGTGGCTTGCACTCTTTTAAGAAGGATACTTAGTATGGAAAACCATCTTGCAAATAGGTGCCAAGGGATCTTATGTCATTTCAGAATTGACCATTCAACAAAGGAAAAGAACTATAAACGGTTAATACTTACAGAAATATTATCCTACTATGTGGGATGCCCCATTTTAGGTGGCCATGTAAACGATCGAACAGAAAAACAAAATAATATGCCAAGAATACTATCAAAAAGCGGCTCAGAGGCTGTGATATATAGAGGCTTCAGAAATAAAATAAGTTCAGATGGCCCACGACCATTACCACAAGAATCACGACCCCACTAGCCAGAGAATTAAAATTATGATGGCCTACAGCCATCACAAAAAATCGACATTTCAAGTTTGAACGGCCCATGGCCGGAAGCGAAAAACCAACAAACACAAATGAGTTAAAAAACAGCCAACGGTCAAAACAACTAACCAATAAAGTTTTTATTAATGGCCATCACCGGTCGGAGCACAAACCTTCATAGAGGTTTACCTTTGATGGACCGAAACTTCGCCAAGATAATCCCCCTCTTCTCTTCCACCTCTTTTCTTTTCTTTCTCCCACTCGCCCTTCACTTTGGTGAAAACTTGCACTTCCTGAACCCGCCTCGCCGTCTGCACCTCCATAACAGCTCCTCTTTCTCTTCTGTCCTCCCAATCATTGTTGATCAAGACAGTGCCTTTCTCGTTCTTCTCAAGATGATCAAATACGTGAAATTAGGGATTCCCACAAAATTCACGAGCCTGGTGTTTGGTGATCTCGTGAACAAGTATACGGTCCATGTCATCGACATCTTTACTATGCCGCAAAGTGGTACTGGTGTTAGCGTTGAGGCTGTAGATCATATGTTCCAAGCTAATGTACTTGATATGCTTAGGCAGACAGACTGATGTACTCACCAAATGGGGGCAAGCCGGTTAGGGCAACAACATCCATGATCGTTGGAGTCATGGGACCACAAGGAAAGTGAAAATAATTGTTTGACTGACTCCAAAAACCAAACGGCTGCAACAAGATGGTTGTGGTCCATGATCACTTCAAAGCGAGAATATTGGATTAACTCAAAAATCCTAGAAGTTCTCCAAGTGGTAGAATAGTCCGGAGTCATACAGTCAACCCATTCATTTCAGGCCTTATTTACCCTAGGCCAAGAACGAATCGATCGGCCAGCAGTCCAGGCCACCCAGTCTAAACCATCAGAGAACAAGAAGAGTTTATCTCAAACTGTTCTAGGGTAAAAAAGGTTGAGGTCATGTATAGGAGAAGGACGAAAAGACTGATCAAATGCTGGACCCAAAATCATAGAAGAGGAAGAGGGACAGGTTTCAGAGAATACCAAACCTGAAATATGACTAGTTTATGTGGTCAATCCGGTCGAGAGGCTAGGATTGGAGGAACCAGCAATGGCAGAAAACTTATTAGACCTTTTAGACATGATTGCTGGACAAAGTAGAGTCAGTGAAGATGGAACAATGGAGAAAGCAGATGAAGCCTCCAAAGACCAAGGAGAAGAAGAAGAAGAAGAGAGAGCAAAGCAGAGGAAGAACTTCAGCTCGTATGAAGTTCAAATGAGCAGAGAAAGTGGGAAAAAGGGATTTGGAGGCAGTTAAAGGGGCGATTTAACCGTGAGCTATCATTTCTTTTCCTTCCCAAGGCGTGGCACATGTGAAAGAAAATAATTACCTTCCTTACGTCTCTTCAAACTGACAAAAGGCTGGGAGATGTAAACGAAGGTAGGGGGCATTGTTAGTACAAATATATGTGTCTCTCCATCGGCCAGCAGAAGCACGACATGCGGCTCACAAAGAAAGTTATAGAAGTGTGACGTGTGGCAGACAAAGAGAGTTACATAAGTGCGATGCGTGGTAGAGAAAGAAAGTTATAAGAGCGCACGCGTGGTAAGGAGAAAAAGGGGCAAGTGAGTTCACTTGCCTGGTCTAGCTGTCCAGACAGAAAAAGGGTGCGGGTCTGATCATCTAACGATCTATGGAAAATTCAAAAAAAAAAAAAGTGGGATTAGTTACCATAATCGAATTGAACGGTTGATAATCGATCAGACCCCAGGGTCACCTATCTCCTCATCGTTCCCTTCGTTGCAACAACAGTGTTCGGTTCCTCTACTGCTCACCAAATACTCTCTCCTTGGAGTATTGCTCTCAACATTGGTAAGCCCTTCCATCTTGCATGTGGGTCACGACCACTGGAATGTGAAGCCCCTTTGTTTACCAATCAATCCAGTTAGGGTTTGCTACTCTCAGTCTCAGACTGATCACCACTGCCATCCCTTGGGAAGTTGGTCTTAACCAAAACGGTCGCTTATCGAACTTGCATATGGGTCATAACCACTGTGGTAACCATTGTTGGTTCATTAGTTTCTTTCTATCTTTTCCCTTTCTATCAAACACCTTGTCTCCTTGTGGAGCTGCTCTCAATTTGACCGGTAGTCTATCCAATCCGCCCGTGAACCACGACCATGGAGATAACCACCGTTGGTTCATCAGTCTTCTTTCTACCTCTTTTCTTATTAATGTTTATTTTCAGAATTTTGATTCGAGGTCCATCTTTAGTAGAGCCTCAAAATATTTACTGATTTTGAAACAATTCTCCCAAATCAAATGGGATTTCGAATATGTTATTTTGAAGGTATATTACGGTCAATTTTCAAATTGAGGTATATAACGGTCAATTTTCAAATTGACTTATAATCATTAACCTCATATGCTTAACACGTGTTGATTCGACATGTTGTAAGCCTGTTATTGAATAAAAGAGACAATTTGTCATAGGCATTAAATGCATACTGAGCCGCTATAGTGATGGCTGAGTCATAAAGTGAACCGTTACTGTGCGATTTCGTGAAAAGTATTTTTTTATTAAATGCATTGCTAAGGTGTCATTCGAGGATTGCATGGCACATGCAATGCTTTCTAACCCAAGAAGCCACCGTTCGAAATTCTAAGCGGTTTAATAATTTCAAAATAAAATGTATAAATAGGAAGAAATCTTTGAAGATGAATTTACCTTGATTTATTTACCTATTCCTTCCTTGCTTTGCTTTTTTTAAGCTATTTTTTCTCGAAAACATTGTTTTCTTCTTTTTACCTGCAATGACTCCTAAGGGCAAAGCTATCAAGAAATAATCAATGAATAAAACCGTTGAAATTCTTGAGGAATTCTGTATTGAGACGAGAAACGAGTTGTTTTGGGATCCTTCCAATAACAAACTCCTTATTGAGATTCTCCTGATGGTTCTGAAAACATCAATAGATTCAGACATATTCCCTATTTCAGAACGATCAGAGGTGATTATCCTCTTTCCTTTATTTCTTTCAAATCTCATTTAGGAATTCCCCATTGTTGGGGTTCTTGGTGTAATAGCATCTTGGCTAATCCAGTTTATGAAGCCAAATTGAAGAGTGTTGGAATTTTAATGCCATTCGGGCATCCTTGTTGGAAATTTATAGAGACAATGAAGCTATCAAAGCTTTTATCCTTCGATGGAACCCATAGACTCATACATTCATTACTGCATTCGGGGAAATTACGCTTACAGTTGTGGATGTTCGAGTGCTTTGTAATTTGCTGGTGATTGGCAATACTCATCCAATCATCATCTCATCTCACAAGGAGCAGGAGATTCAGAAAAATTTGATTGCCAGTTTAGAGTATTCAAAAAAGAAGGCTATACTTGGGAAGAGTACTAGTGAAGGTAGTGGATCTCGACAAAAGCTTGCTGGATGGATTCGATATTTCTAGAGAGAGGAATATTTGAAAAGTAAGTCCAATATACTTACTAATGTTCTTGGAATAAGAAATAGCCCTACATATTTCGAAGCTTTTCTGGCAACATGGTTGTCTCATTTTGCCTTATTGACGATCTGGACAAAGAACGTGAATTCGAATATAGACCCTATACTCGAAGGATCAACAGAGCTAACCAGCTTATGTTGGATTCTTAGGATGTTACCCCACATGTTGCTGCTTTTAATCTTCATTCCAAATAAGCACAAACTTATTTAGTGACCATTCATTATGGCTATGTTCTTGGTATGGTAGAAGCGAATTTTGCAAGTTCCCTTAATTACCATCCACATAGGGTAATGAGACAATTTGTCTTGGATTAGACAGTTCCTGTATTAACTTCAACTGTCATCCCTCTTCCCCACCATGCTGGTAGAAGGTTCTTTGTGCAAGAAGCTTCAAAATGTGGTTGGACTTTTATGAAGAAACTATGGTCACACCTTTGAGGAAAGGTGGAGTGTCTAAATCTTGGCTCGAGTTCTGGTAGCTTTTGCTATTAGACTTTGATAAATTCATCAAGAGCAAGGATAAAGTTACCAACCAACACATTTTCAGCAAAGACATTAGGATAGTACTCTATCCCTCTCAATATCATCATGCATAAAGTAAAGAGAAAGGCATTTCATCATCGAAAACATCTTCACTGGGTAAGATTTTTTTTCAAATTTTCATTTCGAATTCTCTTTACTTCAAATACTTATACTTGTTTCCTCTTATCCTTCTATAGGTAAGAAGAAGAAACCAGTAAGAGAGCTGCCTAGACAAAAGCCTCTTTTTTCAGTAGATGAATTGACAAATTTTTCTAGAGCCAAAGATTCATTATCATTGGTAATTATTCCTTCTTCGAATTATACATTTTGTTTTTAATTTCTTCTCCACTTCCTTTAAAATTTCATGTACTTGGAATGTTTGTAGCAACTTGCACAAGATTTTCAAGAAATTCTGAAAGAGCAAGTAGATGCCAACTTTCCTCCAAACTTTTTAAAGAAACAAAAGAATTCAAAAAAAGTTGTTGAGACTCAAAGAAAGAAAATAGGACTAGATTATGCTAGATTAGAGGTGCAACTTGGTTCGGTTTGGTCTGGGTTGACCTTAATCCAAAACCAAATTGAGGTCTATACGTATCAACCCAAAATCGAACATAATCGAATTGTGAACCGAAAATCTTAACCCGAAAATCGAACCTAAGTTAGATGAAAAACCCTAAAACCGAACCAAACCAAACCGAAGTTACTAATTTCAGTTCGGTTCAATTCGGGTTAGGTCGATTTAACTCACATGGCCCTTTTTTGTTTCGGTTCAACAGAATATAGCAAAGGGGTTTATAGCAAGAAAAATAATGAGATAAAAGCTGGAAAAAGAAAACAAAAACGAGATCAGGCTCGCAAAAAAAAAAAAGAAAAAAAAAATATATATATATATATAGCAACTAAAATCACGATGGGGTTTGCAGGAAAAAAATGAGACGATAGAGAAAGAATCAAGATGGGGTTTCAAGAGAAAATACAAAAGAGAGAAATCAAATAACAAAACAGCCATGGCTTACCTTGATGCTTATGACTGATGAGTGTTTGATGTGGTTGCTGCAAGCTTTCAAGCACACAATCAATGAGAAGGAAATCTATCTTCTTCTCTTTACTCTGTAGGTGTAGAGTTGGGAGTTGGAGTTGTGAGCCATTCTTTTCGTTTTGCTTTGTTCTGTAGAACACTAGAACTTGTTGTAACAGCCTGAATAATTCCCTAAAAACAATAACTTGAGATATTAGGGTAAAATAGTAATTTGGTAAATTAGTAATATAATATCACTAATAAACTAGGATTAAAATTCATAAAATCCTTAATCATGTAAAACATGTTAGAAACCCTTAAGTCATCTCTAAAACTGATCAAGTAAGTCAGATAGACTTAGGAAGCATTACGGGTCAGATAATTGAACTTAGTAGATAAATAGGAAATAAAATCAATTAGCAAGATAATAATTTGTTTAGACAACTTAGATGATTCATTTGAGGCCCCTAAATATAATCACTCCATCAGAAGTTAATTAGGTGATTAGTTGGAAAGAATAGAGCTAGAAACCCAGTTTTACCCATGTAACTGTTTTAAATTACAAGTTTACCCCTAGACCTATAAATAAGCTTTTAACCCAACACAACCTTATTTTCTCATCTCATTTTCGTTGGAGATCTTGGAGAAGAAGAAGGGAAACTCCAAATCCCCAGATACAATGAGGAACAACCTCGGACGCAAGCCGGCAACGCCCCTAGTTGAGTATACCTTCAACTCAAGTGTGTTTGCTTATTTTGCAATGTTATGATCATGGGGGAAGATCATGCTTGATTGTGTTCTTCCTTTCCCATGAACTCAGTAATTAAATGGCATGTTTTAGGAGTCTGAACCCTTACTATTGAGAGCCCAACCCTTGTAAACGACCCACATGAAACGATTTATTGATTTTGTTTTCTAGGGTTTGGAATTTAGGGAGAAGTCAGTAGACCCTTGTGTCGACTGATCCCCTTGGCCTAGAAACCTAATTCGAAGCTCCCTTAGGTGGTTAGCAACCTATGGGTGAAATTTCACCCAGAAATACCTTGATTCCGAGCTTCGACGACCTCCTCAGCTAGCCGAAGAGTCCGCCGAGCATCACTGGATTTCTAAGTAATCTGGAAATGCCACTGAGCCAGACCTTGGCATACCGAGCACCCCGCCGAGAGTGTTTCGGTGAGCCGAAGTACCTCGCCGAGCCATAATTTGGGAAATGAGTTAAGACTAGTTTTGACCTAATGGGACCAACTTGGAACAGTTCCAAAAACTTCATGCCATTTGGCACACTTTTACATTTCTCGGCACACTGAGGGTACGCCGAGCATCTCGCCGAGACACCCTTTTGGTTCTTTCTGTGGTTTTAGGTAACCTAGTTGTTCTAGCATGTTTTTGGTGATGGTAGCCTTGCCTAAACAATTATGGCCCTTCAAACCTAAGGTCTAGCCTATCTTGAGTTAGCCTGATAGTGTGAGTTTCTAAGAAAACTTGTGTAAACAATCCCCAAACCCATCATTAAGCTCATTTTCCTTGATTTGTGCATATCTAGGTTCAGATTTTGACTCATGTGTTACTACATGATGTTTTGCCTATGTATGTGAGTGGCTTAGTGTTATTATTGCCTTCTTTCCCTTGACCTGTTAATTCTAGCATTACTTTATGTTGACACTCATAACTTGCCTACACTGATTATATTATATTTCTCACGATTAGATGATTATCCATGCTCAATATGCGATGCTGTGCACCATTGTGCCTTGTAGTGTAGAATCATGGAACTGTGCCCATGTAATTGCTGAATTGAATATATGACCGTGAAACATTGTGTATTGAATTAATTTATGGACTTGAATACTATGAGTTGCATATAGACTATCTTGCTTAATGGCTCAGTCTAATACCCCATTTGATACCCCTGGGTTTAGGCTGTCAGCGAGATGACTTGGTAATTGACTTTTATTGTCCTATGAGTGGACTATGTTGTTTCACCCAAGCTGAGAGAGAACCCTTTGTTGGTATACCTTGAAAGACTTGTGGTAAACTGATTCCTAAGGATAATTCACATTAGTGAAACCTTGGAAAAAGAGTGAATCATGAATGTTGTTTTCACCCAAGCTGAGAGAGAGCCCTTGTGTTGGTATACCTCGCAGACTTGTGGCAAGATGATTCCCGAGGATAGTTCACACTAGTGAAACCTTGGAAAAATAATGAATCATGGATACCCTTCTATTGGATGTAAATATGTATGATTCCCTGAGGGCTTACTACATGTAACAGCCTGAATAATTCATATAAACTTTAACTTGAGACTTTAGGGTAAAATAGTAATTTGATAGATTAGTAATTTAATCTCATTAATAAATTAGGATTTAGAATTCATAAGATCCTTAATCTTATAAAATATTTTAGAAACCCTTAAGTCACCTAAAAAATAATCAAGATAACCAAATAGACTTAGGAAATACTACATGTTTGATAACTGGACTTAGTAGATAATTAGAAATAAAATCAATTAGCAAGATAATGATTAGTTTTAACAACTTGGAAGATTCATTTGCAAACCAAACCCTAAACCTAATTTCACAATCAGAAGTTAATTGGAAATTATAGAGTCTAAAACCCGATTTATCCCTGTGGCTATTTTAATATTATGATAATGCCCCTGGACCTATAAATAACCAACTAAAACCTAAAACCCACATTTCTCTCTCAAACTCTCAAATCGTGTGGAGCTATGGAGAAGATATTGAAGAAGAGGAGAACCTCAGCAGCTTTAGACCACCGGAATGCAAGCGGATCGACTTCGGACGCGACCCAGCACGCCCAAGTTGAGTTTTCTTTCATTGTTTGTGTATTTATTCCTATTTTAGCATTATGATCATGGGGGAAGTATTTAATTGATTGTATTCTTCCTTCCCCCATAAGTTTCCTAGATTACATGTCACATTTAGGAGCATTAAACCCCTTGTGATCGTCCCTTGTGACCTAGAATTGTTCAGTAATCCTAGACTTTTTCCATGTTTGGGAAATCAAGGAGTAATCCCATCTCTACTCGTGTAGACTAATCCTCTTGAGTTAGAAATCATTCACGAAGCTCCCTTAGGAGATTAGCAAGCTCTGGGTGAAATTTCACCCAGAAATACCTTAGATTTGCCTGATCCCGAGCATCGACGACCTTCTCGGCGCCGAAGGGACCACCGGGCACTGTAGCAATTCTAAGTTTTGAGCTTCGACAACCTCCCCCGGCTCGCCAAACCACCCCGCTGAGCTTCGGCGACCTCCCTCGGCTCGCCGAAACACCCCGCCGAAGTACAGAGACAGTTTCCAGTTCACTAGAAAGGTCACCAAGACCATTTCGACGCACCGATGACCTCGCCGAACCCATCTCGGTTCGTCGACGATGTCATCGAGAACCTTGCCAAACCCCTCTCGGCGCGCCGAAGGTGCGCCAAGCACCTTGCCGAGACCCTATACTAACCCTCTGTTTGGGTTTTTTCATGACCCGAAATCCAAGGTATGCTTCACGAACACACGAGCATAGTCTGAGGATTCAAGGCATGACACTCACCCCCTTCTCCAAACACACAACCCAAGGGGGTGGCAACCTCTAACAATTAAACAGTAGATCCAAAATAAAATCAGAGAATTAACAGTGGAAGGAAAAATAAATATAAAGATTTTTTAAAACGATACATGGTTTAAATACATCAAACATGCCATAAATGAAAAGGGTTGAAGACACAGCCAAATCACAAGAGTACATCAACTCTAGACAAAATACACCTAGTCCAAATAGCAGGTACATAAGAAGAAGTCAAGTCTTCTCGCCACTGCCTCCAAGTCATCCAGGTATCCACCACAGCATCTCTAACTATGTCACCTAAAACGTGGGAAGCCAGAAAGGCCTAAACTACGCGCTCGACAAGTACAAGGTACTAGCTAAGATTCACACACTCAAATACATATCCATGAATGCATGCCATGCCATGAATAAATTCAATTTGTTCATTAGATGTAATGACATGAACAAGTAAACTACTAGCCAAACAAGATGGCCATTACAATCACGTGAATGCAATGAATGACATTGGGTATTGTGGTGTTCGATGTCCACATGAACCCACTACGCTAACATGCATCACTACCATAGAATACATGAACCACATAGGGTTAAGGTCGACAGTGGATCCTGTGTGTACAACATAGTCACAGGGAGTCGCAACTCTTGGAGGAAACACTACCTCCACCTGGATCGGGAGCCAAAACAACCTCTATCACGAGGGTGGTTCCGAGGGCATCATCTTCATGAACCTCCCTCTATGGCACATCACCGAACTCCGCACATACCAATAAGATTTTTCTCTGTATATATACAATACCATAAATAGTTGTCCTCGGGCTCTTGGGGTTGCTAATCCCTCACCCATAAATCAATCTTTGATTTATAGATATATAGTCCCTCACTGGGACACCAGAGATCTTGTCTCTCATTTGGCACTCACCTCGGAGTCCAAGTATCCTCATGTTATCCATTGGTCCTTCATAAAGGAGCCAAGGTCAGTCCAGGATTTAGGTTTCACACAAGGACTCACAATGCATGCATGTCCTTTTAATACATGTAATTAACATTCATCTACATGATACGCATAAGAATAATCATAATTACATAACATGATCAATTCATTCCATATTGAACCATTCACATCTGTACGTATGCAAGAACTGGATGAATAAATAAACAGCTAATGCATTTTAAATAAGTCCATAATATAGTTCACCAACATTCAATCATCACAATCTAAGTCATGGCTTTAATTACTATTTACAACTACTACGGGTCATGTATAGGGAAAGTGGTTCATGCTTCAACCTATCCAATTTACACAACACTTCACTATCTAAGTCCTCATGAGCATGCAAGTATTGATCAATTTCACAAGAGTAAAGATACTCAACATTCAAGGTTCATACCACATTCAAGCTATAAAGATCAATAATCATTTCAACAATTTCATGGGCATTAACATCAAAAAATTTTGGATGTCAAACCCCACCCTCAAATCTCTCTCTTATTATGCCTCAAATGCCCTCATCGGCGGGTGCCGTCGGTCGACCCGCCAACCCTACCCTCAAATCTCTCTCTCATTATGCTTCAAATGCCACCGTCGGCGGGTGTCGTCGGTGGATCGGCGGGTCCACTGACCAAGTCTACATGTGAAGGAAAATGCTCCTCGGTAGGTCCCGTCGGTGGACCGAAGAATCCACTGACGCCCATCGGAGGGTTCCATTGGTGCCGCCGACAGATCCCCCGACCAAAGTCCTCTAGTCTAAAGTCCTTCGGTGGGTTCCGTCGGTGCCACCGATGAATCCACCGATGCCCGTCGGTAGGTGTCAGTAGTGAACCGACGAGCCCACCAACCAAAACTCCTAAGATCAACAGTCCCTGTCGGCGGGTCCCATTGGTGGACCGACATGCCACCGACAGAGTTCCCCATGTGGTCGATTTCGTCGGCGAATCCGTCGGTATCACCGACAATTCACCGACGGGGCTGGTCTATGCCCTAACTCGTCGGCGGGTTCTGTCGGTGGATAGACGAACCCCCAACAGTAGTCCAAGTGGTTAATGTTTCGTCTAGGGGTGTCGTCAGTGGACCGAACACCCACCGACGAGCGCGATTCTGGGTTTTTCTCTTCCAGATTTCGCCCCGAATTCGGTGTCGTCCTATTCTAATCCTTTTGGGCTCCTTCCCAAAGATAAACTAAGCTTGAAATACACAACTTAAACTAACTATTAGCCACACAATGCAATAGAAATCAATCCATAATCAAATAGAAATAATTAAGCGTCCAAGATGAGTTCCAGAATATGAAATAAATAAATCTACGCATTAAAAATACAAAATGCACAGATTTAAACACTAAATCTTGTAATGTATTAGTCAAGACATTCGAGAATCATAAATCTTCACTCAAATCTCATGTTTTCCATTATGTTTTCTTCATGGAAAACATTCAAGCATGGAATCCAAGAAGTACACAATGTACTTACCTCACCAAGAACGCGAATCCTAACTCGATAGCTCCGAATCTTTAGGTAAATCCTCTTCTTCTTCCTCCTCTAGCTCTCCTTCTTGTTCTTCTTCTCTTCTAGTTCTCCTCTTCTCAACACAGCAAAAATGAACTAGGGTTAGAAGATTTGGTATAAAACCCTAGTCTCAAACCCTAAAAGATCTTGGCCCTTCATTAGCCCTTGGTTGTGAGAATGAATCTCAACCCTCTAAGTTCATTAAAAGAGCAAGGTTAGAGTGCAAGGCATCTGTACACTTCACATGTGTACAACATAAGGGTTGAGTTAGACTAATTAACTCATAGTCCCCAATAAAGCAAAAAATTACTAAAACGCCCCTAAAAAAAGAAAAGAATTTTTAAAATCACACTTTTGGTCCATAATCATTTATTGAAATTGTCAGGTCATTACAATCTATCCCCCTTAAGAGAATTTCGTCCTCGAAATTCACATACCTGGTCCTCGAGCTAATGTGGATATCCCTTACGGGCATCCTCTTCTATGTAGTCACCGGGATGACAGATGGCTTGAAGGTATCGGTACTTGGTGCGCTTGTTGTTGTTGTTGCAGTTGCAGAGACAGGTGGCGATCTGGGACTGCGGGTCTTGCGTCTCGAAGTGTCGGTGGTAGATGGCAACTCCTCTGAATATGACTTCTCTCTCCACAGTTGTAACATATCCGGTTCGTACGTAGCGCTGACTCACATCGATGATGATATTCTTGGTTCCCCTGATGTTCCTTCTCTTGTTTCCTTCTCTTTCGCTCTAGTCTCCTCTGATCTCGGATCTCTCGTTGTTCCATCATACTCTCCTCCAATCTCTTAGCTGTGCTGACCACATCCTCGTACTTCGTGAAATCACTCACTCTCAACTTTGCCTGGATGCCTCCCTTCAATTTGTTCTTGAACAAGTAAGCCCTCTTTTCCTCGATGTTCATGGCATATAGCGCAAACTGTGACAACTCGGTGAACTTGATCTCATACTCTGCTACTGACATGCTTCTCTGCTTCAGCTTCATGAACTCCAGTCCCTTATCCCCTTTTAAGCTCCTCAAGAAATACATTTCTAGGAACATACCCTTGAATCTCTCCCAACATACATCTTCTTCTCCCATCACCTCTAGTGAGGCCCTCCACCATCTCTCAGCCTCTCCTTCAAGCGTGATAGCTAGCTTACATCTAGCTTGCAGGCCATAGGATCACGGTAAAGTTTACCTTATTACTTAGAGCCCATTTCATATCATATCCAGTCACATAAGTGTTGGTACATAAATTTGTGTATCTTCATTGAACAATAGAAGAACAACACATAGCACACAAAGAAATCAACAAACGTGAGACACATGGCGCGCAAAGAGGTAAACAAGAGTGTGACGCGTGGCATAGGAAGAAAGTTACAGATGCTTGATGCGTGGCAAGAATAATCAAGGGTGAGTGAGCTCACTCGTCAGGTCCAGCTATCCAGGTAAAGAAAAAGTGTGGGTCTGATCAGCCTGCGATTTAATGAAAATTCAAAAACAAGGCGGAAACTGTTACCATAACCGAATTGAACGATTAGATAACTGATCAAAGCATTCTATAAATACACAGAGAGCCAGCACCTTCAAACCCCCCGAACACATTAACAAAACTAGTGCAATGTTACTTCAGACCTCATGGTCGATCACCTATCTTCCTCATCATTGCCTCCGTTGCAAAAATAGTGCTCGGTTCCTCTGTCACTCACCGGCCACTCTCCCAGGAGTATTGCTTCCAGCCTTGGTAAGTGTCACGACCCAAACTTAAAGGAAATTCACGTGGGAATCCCTTAAGTTCAAACTGCGACTCTCATTGCATATCCCTATGGGAGTGGAAAGTAATAAGAGCCAAACCATTGAAATATTATATAAGACTTGAATAAATTACTTTTAATGAAATTAATGAAATAATTACTAATTCTATTACATCCAAAACAGTCAAGTCAATCACGGCGGAAAACAAATAAAGAAATAGCCTATTCTCATATTTTAAAACAAATCCCTATTAACTAACCTATTACACAAATTCAAGTAAATCATCCATATTACATATTCTATTAAAATAGACAAATAAATCCTAAGTATATCTATTATCTTCATCTTGGTCTTGGTCTCCACCTTGATCTCCATAGTCCTGCAGTCCACTAACTAAAGATCCTGCAATATTTATGCTCAAAGGCGTCAGCTACACTTAGCTCAGTAAATAAATCAATTAAACAGTATTTTAGATTGGAATAGGGTCAAAG
>JAUPMG010105892.1:0-12156 GCA_031762675.1 Pachysandra terminalis | reverse complement strand
ATATATTGATCAGTAAAGTAATCATTGTATTAATTTTGCCAATGGTTGAACTTTACAAAAATTATATATGTATACCCTATACAGAACACATCCAATGTAATGAAAAAACAGAAACCCCAAACACCCCTCCCAGACTAATCTTCCATGATGCTATGTTAGTCCCAAAACAACCCCCAGTTGCAATCAAAATCAGCAAACTGAATCCCTTCAAATTCCGCATAGTTAGAAACCCAAAAAAATAATAAGGACAAAGACTTATCAACCAGCTTCTGAGTATTTAGTTCTTCCCTTAAAAAACCTTCTATTTGTTTCGCACCATATCGACCACGAAATTGCTGCAGGGCATAAATTCCAAAAGATCAAGCTCCTCCTCCTTCCCCACTTGATCAAGGGTTGTTTACGATGAAACCTAGAGATCGATCACTGATCGAATTTGAGTACCTTTACGGGATAGACCTCGACAGAATACTGAAGAGTCCGACAGCAAGTGATTGAGTTCATTAGTTCCAATTTGTGTGCCTTTTCGGGATAGACCTCAACAGAATACTGAAGAGTCCAACATCAAGTGATTGAGTTCATTAGTTCCTCTTATAAAATTATTGACTCTAAAGATATGTTAATATGGAGAAGACAAAATTGTTTGTAGCACTAGCAGAACTTGAAGTGACTCTTGTTTCAAAGATAGGACGACAGGTTGTTCACCTTTCATTTGATGGTCAGAGCCGAATTGAAAGCTAAGCTGTGGTAATTTTGTCATAGGATGATATTTTATTTGTAAGATACAAATTAAATGATCAATCAAGTATAAAACCTAATCTAGGATGACAATGTGTACTTTTATTTAAAAACAATTTAAAAAATATTAAATCATTTATTTAAAAATAGAAAATAATTTTTATATCTAAACATTAGTTTTTCAAAAGTTATGATTAATCTATTAAGCTGATAGATCAGCCATAGATTCATCTTATGTCGAAACTTTAGGTCAAAACATTATCGTTTAATAGATTTTTTTGTAAAAAAAGTAATTTGTTATTTTTCAAAAAATCTCTATGAACATTGCATATTTCTTGAAAATTAGGCAGCTAGATCTATGGATTTCAAGCAAAATCCATAGATCCATTTAATAAGATTCCTAAACATGCTTTAGATATAACGAGTATGATTTAGAATGAAAACAAGAACTCTTAGGATGTGTTTGGTTGGTGGGAAAGCTTGGGAAAGGAAAGTATTTAGCTACTTTCCCATACTTTTTTGGGTGTTAGGATAGGAAAACGTGGGACCCACAGGAAAATGTTTTTCCAAACCGTCATAATTTTCGGTCAAACACCCCTATTTCTTTTCCTCTCAAAACGACGGGGAAACATTGGAAAGGAAAGTGAAGTTTGTGTTCACACTATAACGGTTATATTCACACTTTAGATTGTGTTCACACTTTATCTGAGTTCCTATAGAGTGGTCAATATATAAGACAGGATAAAGTTTTTATAGTTTGATAACTTTACTTTCCTATACAATTTTCCTGTCGTCCAAACACTATAATCTACATTTTTAGTCAAATACCTGATTTCTTTTCTAGACAAACAAACAACACCAAGAAAAGTAGTTTTTAAGCTCCAAATAGATGTTGTCAATCAAGTAAAGATTCTGGGACGAAATTGGTTGTACTTTAGTGGGGTTTGGTTTTTTGATTATGGATCGAAGGAGAGTCGAACAAAGGAGTGAATTTTTTATCTATTGTATTGGTTGATATATTGTAACATATAGGCTGTATTAGCTTATATGGTCGATATATTACATGTATCGACTGATACAATGTAGAAATTAACTTATTCTAAACTATACCTGTGTATCGTGCCGACAGAGTGGGTACAAGATACGTATCGACGGATAAGATAAGATGTTTTAAACTATGGTCCTAGCATATCTGCCGTAGGTGCCCCCACAAACATGTCCTCCTTACCCACGCCATATCTCACCAACCTATCGGCAACTCCATTACCCGATCTAGGAGTGCGTAGGAAGGTTGCCGCTATCTGGCCTCCCAGGTGTCTCACTAACCCGACAGTCTGAATGAGCCTCCATGGGCATATGGGTGGAAGTGGTCCTCTCATCCAGGATATCATTGAGGAGGCATAATCCCCCTCAACAACTAGCTGATGTAGGCCTAAACCAACAGCCTCCAGTAGTCTCATCACTATGGCAAGTAGCTTTGCACGCGTGGAGTCTCCATGCCCAATCGGTCTAGAATGTACATGAAATACATGGCCCATATGATCTTTAAAGACACCCCAATACCTGACAGCCCTTGGTTCCCACGTGACGACCCATCGAAGTTGAGCTTAACAACCCCAAGAGAAGGGGGCCACCACTCCACCCAGTTTGAGTAATCTACGGGGAGGTATGTGCTAACTCAGTCCAACCGTATAGAATATCCGATATGGAAACACTTCTAAAAGCTAGCAGCAACACCATCCAAGTGCAAGCAAGGTTGATAATAGTGTCAATGAGCAACGCCATGGATCTCCTTCTATCTTAAAAAATCTTCGTGTTCCTCTCTCTCCATAGGACCCATAAAGTAGCTTGCCAGACCTCCTTGATACATCAGCTTGCCTTGCACCCCAAGATCTGGAAACCGCCATTGCTGTAACAAGTCTCTGATGCCTCGTGGCATGGCCCACAACTCACCAGCCCGGTGTAAGAAATCAACCACACCTTCGTGGCATCTACACAATATATGAATACGTGATCTACTGACTCACTCTCGTCCCTACACATGAAACACATATGAGGAGATAATGCACATCCCGGCCACCTTTGCAAGTGATCACTGGTGTTTATCTTGTATAAGATCGTTGTCTTGACGAAGGTCTTGACTCTAGGAAGGATGAAAGGTTGTCAGACACACTGATGGGGAAAAGGAGTAGGGTTGGAAGGTTGAGACCGAAGAACCAAAAAGAAGGATCGAACAGAAAACATGCTACTACTACAAGGAGCACGAAGATGCGCATCCTGAGTATCTGGGTCGGTAAAGACATCTATCAAACGCTCAAGTAAAACCCCAAGCTGTGCAAGCTCTGGTGCTCTCAGATCCCTTTAGAAACCAAGGTTCTAGACTAGACCTGAGGTCGACCAAGAAAGGATCTTTGACACTAGGGCATACCTAAAGCTAACCACATGGAAGAGGTGAGGGTAATGTGAAGCATGTTTGGATTCGCCCCACCAGAGATCATACCAAAAGCGGACATGTGACCCATCCCCAATACAAAAACGAACGTGACAAGAAAAAAGCGGGATAATGGAAGCAATACGTTTCTAGGCATGAGTGTTGCTATATCTAGCAAAAGGGTTATAGTCCCAACCATTCTCATGAATACCACATAAACTTGAATAACTTTCCACCACAAGGCATCTCTTTCTCCATTGAATCTCCATATTCACTTGCTTAAGTGGGCCCAATTATGGCAAGAGGTGTTTCCTAGATTAAGACCACGTCCTCTCTCTTATGACAACACTGAGTCCTATCTCACTAGGTGATTCTTCCTATGCTTCCCACCATCCTAAAGGAAGTCTTTCTAAAGCTTCTTTAACATCCTCACCACCCGAAAAGGCGCTGTGAACCAAGGTTTTAAATTTCGTCGGCATGCCGGCAAAATTTCGCTATTTTTGAGTTTGCAACGTGGCATTATTTCCCCATTTTAGGGAAATTTTGCAAAATATTGATGAAATTTCGCCAGCCCCCCCTGGTGAAATCGAAATTTAAAACCTTGATCTGAATAGGGATAGGTAGTACAAAAGAATGTTTGCCAAAGCTGCCATAATAAGTGTGATCCTACCCCCAAAGGACAAATACTCACACTTCCAAGAAGCTAGAGTTTTAGCCACCCTATCCATCACTGGATCCCAAAAGCTAAGGGTTTTAGGATTATTCCCTAGGGGTAGGCCCAGATACCTCAATGGCCAAGCCTCTACACTACACCCGAGCATAGACGACCTTTACCCTCTCCCGGGACATGTTCAGACCCGCAAGGCTACTTTTTTCCAGATTCTCTTTCAAGCCCGACATCATTTCGAAACATCTTATAATGGATTTGATCCAATATGATTGGACAACATCTGCTTGTAAGAACAGGATAGTGTCATCCGCATACTGAAGGTGTGATATAGAGATATGATGCCTTCTAACTCTAAAACCAGAGATTAGGCCCAACTCTTCACCCTTAGCTAACAAACAACTGAAGACGTCTGTGGACCCCTCCATTCCAGAGAAATGAGAACACCACATTCTGAACACACCCGACAATCCACTTCCTTCACCTAGGCTGGAAGCCTTTCACTCAAGACTTTATCCAAAAGTGCCACTCAACCCTGTCATAGGCCTTTTCCAGGTCCAACTGAAGGACCAATCCCTCCCTCCCCCCTCTTCCACTCATCCACCACTAGTGCACTATCTAAAATCTGGCACCCTACTATGAATGCACTCTGATTTCCCGACACTATGCTCCCTATCACAACCTTAAGTCTCATAACTATGACCTAAGCAATGATCTTAGAGAGGCCAGTCGTCAAACTAATCGGCCTGAAGTCCTTAATATCTCTAGCACCTGCCTTCTTTGGAACTAGTGCAATGAATGTGGCATTCGTCATCTTGTTAATCACCCCACCCTCAGAACTCCTGAAAAGTTCCCATGAGGTCTGATTTAATAGTTTCCCAACAATCCTAAAAAAAGGCCATCATGAACCCATCCGGACCTAGGGCTTTATCCTGATCGAGATCCCAAATGGTTGATTTGACCTCTTGCTCCTCAAAAGATCTCTCCAACCAATCAGCCTGTTCATCTGAGTCTATTTTCCCCCAAGGTTTGACACATCAAAGCAAAGATCCGGCTTTGCTATGTACAACTCCGCATAGAACTCAAAGCTTAGTCGCTATAACCTCAATATCTCAATAAGCTCCCCTTCTACTTGGAATCCACGTATCACATTAATCTTTCATCTCCCATTGGCCATCTTATGAAAAAACCTAGTGTTTTCATCACTTTCGTTGATCCGAAGAGCCCTAGATTCTTGCCTCAAGCTAATATCCTCCTGCCTAAGAACCGTCTCTAACTCAGCCTTGGCAACTTTTCTCTCCTCAAATTCCACACTGGAGATGGGCCTAGACTGTTCTAGCAGCACGAACACCCTCTTGTTCCATTCCTTACTCTTCAGCTTCAAACCTTTGAGTGATCTCATAAATTGAACTTTCCAATACGAGTTCCTAATCTTCCTCACTCCACCAATAATCTACCCCTTCTAAAATCTCTAGTTATAAGCCAAATCTTTTCAAACCAAAATGGTGAAGGACCTCTGCTAATATGCTCGGAGGAAACAAGGATGGGACAATGGTCCGAAGTTGTCCTCTCAAGTGCTAACTGTACAATTGTGGGATAATGATCATACCACTCAGACGATGCCAGGCTTTTATCAAGTCGACATTAGATCACATCCTCTTGACAATTGGACCATGTGTACCCTCCTTCAGTCAAAGGATAATCAATTAGTTCCAGATCGTTAATGAGAGATACAAAATCCCTCATGCTCCTATCAACCACCCCCTCGCTACATCTCTCCTCCAGATTCCGAACCACATTAAAGTCTCCAATCAAGAACCAAGGCCCACTCCACTCCTTCCGTATCTCCCTGATCTCATCCTAAAAATAAGTCCAAGTCTTGGACAATTTGGACCATATACACTTGTTAGTACCCATTCAAATTGGTCCTCTAGGTTCTTAAACTTTATGGACACTGAGAAGTTCCCAATCCTAAGGACCTCCCCACCCACACTCTCAGCATCCCAAATGACTAAAATACCCCTGATGCCCCACAGAGGGGAGAACATCCTTAGTTTCTTGCAACACAACAACGGTAGGACTAAGTGATGCACATTTCTCTCTTACCGCCTGCCTTTTATGGGCTTTTCCAAGCCCCCTAATGTTCCAGCCGATGATCTTCATTAAACATTAGCATTTTTCCTCCCCCTAAACCTTCTCCTTTTGCACTTTAGTACGGAACTAACACTTCTAGCTCTTAGAAAGTACCCTAAGACCTGACCAGTTTTAGACTTTCTAAAGCTACGAACTGGTGTAGCCAATGGATTAGACCATCTACCCCTATCTGTAACTGAGATTCTAAAGAGCCAAGCAATATCCTCCACACCCACCCATTCATCTACAGTTCCCAAACTATCAGCCGACATAGCAACCCCATCCCCTAACTCATCCAAGACCTACTCTAGGGCCTCCCCTATCTGGGAAACATCACTTACCATCACATAACAGTCACTTAGAGCAGTTGAACATGGGTAAGAAGTAGAGCAAGAGCCCTTATCCAGAGAGTCATCATAAGGAATATAGAGTACATGGAAAGTATTAAGATGTAACCCGAACTGAAGAGAAGCAACCTACATACCTGGATAGGATTGGCATGACACACCTGAAGATAGTTCTGGACACAATGACTGCAAACATAAATAAGGGGACAGGTAGAATGGCCTTTCCAGCAGCAACTCCCCCAAGCTCAACGAGCCCATCATATCACCTGCGCGGTTAGTGAACCGGAGAAGCACCTCATCACCTATACGATAGTCCATGTGCAGCAAAACCAGAGATGTGTCTTTATCTGACCTTCAACACCCCAAAAACCCCAAAACCCCTAGCTGATTCTTCACCTGTTGCCTTGAATCGACCACCAACAACGATGGCCTCAATCTCCCCTAAAATATTTGGACATCTGAGCATCGACATGTTCCATAAATTGCGAGCACATCATCTCCGTACATGCAGCCACCGAGTTATGTTTCTCTACAGTCGGACATTGGTGACATTAAAGTTACCTTCTTGATATCTAAAAACTGTTCAACAGTCGGAAAAGTGGGTAATGTTGGGGTGAACGTAAGCATCATCTTGTCGTAATGGTAATTATGAACCTTGTAAACCATCCCCATGGATGGGGGTAGTGAAGGGAGGGGTCCAATTTTTAGAAAAGACCCATAGCTCTTAGGGTTCATGTGCTTGGAAGTAGTAGAAAAAGTAATAGATATAGTGATAGTTTGATTCTTCGTTGCCACAGTAAATATGAGAGAAAATAGAGAATGTTTCTTCGTCTTTACAGAAGGGAAAGAGGATAAATTGTAGTAAGCATGGGCGGAGGACAAGAATTGTACCCGCACGTGGTGCATTCCAGTGCGTTGCCTTGATCCACTTAGCTACATCTGGCCTTCTACTATCTCCAAAGGATTCAATTTCTGCCATTCATCATTATTAATGTTTGATTTAGTCTTTCTCACTTTTCTTCTGATGATACAGATATACAAATATTAGACAATATGCTAACCTGTAAATGTTTAAAAAAAATAACTTTAGGGAAAAGTGTCAAAGATTGGAGGCATGTATAAATTACAGATTAGCACAAAACGAAAGTGTGATAATCATAAGCCAACCTGTAGGAATACTTCTTTCTTAAGTTTGAGTAAATAGAAGAAAATGGTAAAATACTAATGTAAGGAAAAGGCTCCTAAATGAAGGAGCAATAACAAATTTCTTGTCCTATCAATATGATTGATATCGCTCCTTTAACTTCAATGGCTCGTATACATTAAGTCAAAAGTCTTATCTATTTGTGGATAGAGCTTTTAAAAACAGCTAGGTCTAGAGGGAAGCTATGAGCATTACGCTCTTGCATAACTTCCATGCCAAGGTTATCACAGTTAAAGATATCTGCTCAGGTCTTTAATTACACTACCTTGACTGCCAACTACGGATTGGTTGAAGTTGAAACAACTTAGGTTGAAAGCCGATGTGCTACTACGGTAATACCTGAAGCAGTGAACCAGATACCTATTAGAGGAAATGAACAGAATGAGAATTGTTGAAACTAGATATGGAAGATCAATCGACCAAAATAACCATGAGAAACTACAAAATTATAAGTTTCTTCCTCCTGGCCGAATTTGTAATCTTCACTAGCAGATTCATTTTCTGTGGTTTCCTTGATCAAACTAGAAGTTACCAAAGAATCGGTCATAGCACTGGATAAGGAGCCGTTATATAAACTAGCTGCACCTAAATAAGGCATCCTTTGGATAATTTAAATTGAAGTAATTGAATGACTGATTCAGCCCTATATTAGATAACTGATAATATTCTTATAGCTAATGAGTTGATGGTTTGATGCCTCCTTGTGGAGATAAAAAGGTTAATTGAGCTGGCAGAGTCTTCAATTCAATGTGGGAAGGAAAACCAGTTGTATGCTTGAGTGGGGTTTTATTAAAATTGTATTTCAAGCCCATGGTTTAAGTGGTTGACGTTACTCATAGAGGGCATAGTAGTTCACATCCATTCCATCTTTTATTCTACTTAATGGCTCTTTGGTTGGGCACTTAAAAGTGCTCTAGGGAATTGAAGCAAATTTGGCCACCTATTCACATATGTTCTTATGCTTTTTGTAGATTTGTCTCCTGCATTCTTGATTGGAAGACTGGAAGTAGAGAATTTGGTACTTGGGAGTCCAACTACTGAGAGGTGGTCTGAAGGTTACTCATCAGATTCACTTATGATTCCATTATATTGATAAGAGTTAAGAGTACCTGTCTGCTTTCTCATCATGACCATACCTGAAAGAACATCAACTATTAAAATTCCAAGGTTTGCTTCTCGATCAGTTTCAAGAGAACATCCAAAGCCCTTCATCAAAAAAGAACGTGGAAATACATCATGCCTGCATTCATCTAATGCAAGACCATATTGAATTAGCTAATTTTTTTGTCAAACCAGTTTGTGGTTCACTGCATTTTTTGGAATTAGGTAACTATCAGAAGGGCTATAATGGATTGTAGACCACAAAAAAGTGAGGATACAAAGGGTTGCAAAAGTAAGCGTCTATCTCAAGCAAGGGGAATTATGAAGATAAAAAATATAGTTGTATGCTTTAGACATGATTTTTAACTAAATCCCCCAATAAAAGTGATTGACAAGCCTAGAGAGATTAACATTCTTCCCACTCTGGCAGAAGTCAGACGGATGCCTTGGTTTTAGATCTGATGATATTGACTTGAGTGGTGTTGTGAAACAGTATTGTTTTAAGTGTCCCTTTCATTGGAAATTTTGTCACCGGTACCTGAGGGAAATTTCGTGAAATATCCACAGATATTTTGTTTTGGCGGAATATTTCTCTAGATTGAGAGAAATGGAAGAAAAACTAAGATTTTTTTATTGAACCTTTAGGGATCACTAAAACATACAACACACAAATAACTAAAAATATAACAATAAGCAACTACGCATGATGATGAACAAACATTTAGGGATCCAAGTAACATACGTGTTGTAGCCTATAAATACAAGCTGTTATATAAAATGTCAACTACCATCCACACAAAAATCAGAACACATCTAAGTGTCAAAAACAACTTTGAAACAACCAAAATGCAACATTGAAATACATGATCAGTTGTATTAGAATAATGAGTATCTAATCCACATAAAGTGTCGATTTGGCTTGAATAGTCAACATGCGTTTTCAACCTAATGGAACTAGAGTTATGCAAAAATACAACTTAAAACAAAAATATGAGGATGTTAGATATACCTCACATATCCCTAAATTTGATACTTCAATCTTCAATATGCCGTGTGCTTTTTGTCAAATCTTAGTGATGAAGTCTTTAGATTTGATTTTGTATTTAAGATCTTAAAGAAAATGCCCAAATTTTTTTTCTTTGGTCACCTTGGTGAGAGGAGTTTGAAATTGGGGATATTTCGATCGAACTTTCCCCCATGTGGACCAGTTTTAATGAAAAAAATTCAAAATAGTCTCTATCGGCGATATATCGATAAATTGGTGATATACTGTTTGATATATCACCAATTTCAGTAAAATGGGGAAATCCCTCTGGAGATAATATATCTCTAGGGGGTGATAGAACGAAATTTCAGGGAAATTTAGCCTAAATTTAGAACACTTATGTAATGATATCAGAAAAGTTTGCATTATAGATATAACATTGGGTGCAGGTGGTAGGAATTGAAGCTAAAGTAGACACTAGTGTATCGTGGTTCCGCTCCAGAACCATGATATACTAATGTCTAGTTTGGCTTCAAAAAATCCTCTTGAAGATACTTCCTAGAACCCACCTGCACCCAATGCTATATCATACGACAGAGAGCATGAAAAAGAAAGTATTCGGTAACATATTGTTATGAAAATAGAATGCTTAGGCTTCACACAGTTCTACTGTCGATTATTTTGACAGAAACAAAGTTTTTAGATATCAGAAAACTTAAAAATTGTTCCTGGATGATGTGTAGAATTAATTCATCAAAGAAAAAACTAGTGTAGCAACTGACAAAGTGACCTCATTCTTGGCTATCAATCAATGCCTCCTGTTGGTACCCAATCTCATCTGGGATAGTTCTAGTGCCTCCCTGGTTGAGCAGATTCAATGGGAGGACTGGAATGGTTGGAGACTGAACTCTGAAGTGTCTGTTGGAAATATGGGTATTTATTATCTGGCTAATGACTTAATAACAGATTACTTACCAAACACCTGTGCCATGGAAGTCATAGAAACTTATAAACTCTAGAACACTTACCCCTTAAGTGTGTTATTGCTAAAGCAATATCACCATTATCCTCTCAGCTTCTGAATGGCCCATAGCTCCCATTTAGACCCACAATTTATGAAGTAAGCTTTCACTTTCTTATATTTTAGTTCATCTGGTTGGAATGAAACAATCTTGTTTCAAGCCAACCTCAGCAGCAATGCTTCCTCAGTAATAAATTTCATGAGGACCTTACTGAAGCTATACCTTGGCCTCCATTTCTTCTTTATCTTCTGCTGTTTTCATCTTTCATTATACTACAAAAGTTATCAGGTTTATTAGATGACTCTACTCATGGACAGTGCCATAGAGGCCTAAAGACAAACCTTGACGTATCGCTAGACCCTTTCAGGTGCAGCTATTGAAGCTGTTATTATAGACTACCTTGTATGATTGCAAGTTGATCTTTCTCGCAACATGGGCAACTTCTTTATTAGTGAGGTGGAATGGATGGAAGCTTTTCTTCTTTAAACAGGCTAAGAGGAACAGATTAGGAATAATATGGTTGGAAGGCTACTCTAAACATGTTATGGATATTTTTAATTTAATCAGAGAATTTAGAAAACTTAAAAATGATCTTCTGTTCATAGAAGTGCCTCTCTAATGGAGGAAACTTTTGGCTTATTTTTGCCATACTGTCTCTGAAATTCAAATTTGGTTTAATTATGAACCCCAAGCTCTTTTTAATGTCCTCATGAACAATGCTATCGGTAAATCTTCTCCACAATCCTGTAATATTCCATTTTCTGAATGGCGGTCTTTCTTACTGTATAAGTTAAATAATGTTCTTTATGTAATATTAATTTGTAGTACTTACCTATTTGAGACTAGTATACTGGTGAGACGCACCAGAGTTAGGACCCTGGTATGAGACGAATTTCATACATGGAAGATGGTTTGGCCAAACCCATTTATCCATTTGTGTATTTCCACATGACGCCATTTCAAATTCAAAGTTTCATCCCCAAACACATTTTTCTACATGGCAAAGTACCTACATTTAAGATGTCTCTGTAGAGAATTCAAAACATATAAAAAGAAATCTGACACCTGCCATTTCACAAAGAAATCTGATCATGTTTATTAATGGGGCTTATGTTGGTTTAACAATTGTACATGTGGCCTATCTAGTGTCTGGATTGGCCACGTCATTTGTGCACGTGGACAGAAGAAAAGCTCATGTCTCACCTGATAGCAACTCCAGAAACCCCTTTGCGTACCTATTTACGTGTATGAAAATGCATGTTCTATTCTTGAAGCTACTTTGATGCTAAAGGTTATGGTTAGATATAGCAAAAATGATCTCAGTTAATTTTTTCTCATTACCAATTTTGTTTTCTTCATTTTCATTATCTTTCTAGAGGCTTTTTTTTTTGTTTTTTTTTTTCTGCGTTGTGTGTTTGTATGTGTGTTTCTTTATGATAATATTTATATTGGAGCTGTTCTTGGGGTAAATTCTTGGAGTTTTGAAGTTGTGGTGATAGCATTGAATATCTTGACTTACGGTTACAGACTT
>JAUPMG010105881.1:0-12156 GCA_031762675.1 Pachysandra terminalis | reverse complement strand
TACTGTAAAATGTTAGATACATATGATTCAATACATATATATATGTAAATGGTTAGAAGGAGAATCTTCTGCATTGATGCAAAGACCTTGGAGTTGACGAAATTTATGTATGATCTTGTCTCTATGTGAAGATCAAGTAGAGAAGTAGCGATTTCTCCAATTTTTTTGTTTTAATGGGGATGGAGCAAGGTGGCTCATCAAGGTGTTCGGATTTACGGAGCATGTATGTTGAGAAAAGGTTTATTTCATGAACTATAGGATAAAGACCAGACTCTCGTATAGGAGAATGCTAACACAAACCTTCTCAGCTGGGAGGAAAACTGCAAGGATCTTCACACCAGGACACCAATCATCATGGCAATCCCTTTATTCCATGTGTTCTCAAACTAGGCTACTAACAGAATAAGAAATGGTATTCTGAACCGACCCTCGAGGGAGGAGTAGATTTCGTCAACTTGAACAGGGTTCAAGGGGTAACAGAAAGTTTCTAGGATTTTAGTTCTCTCCTTAAATCAATTCAAAACTTGTTCTTTTTGAGAATTCAGTGACAGATCAATCCTAAGCTGGGGTTAACTGCAAAGCTCTCGTCCAGACTCGATTGACTTACGTAAGTGGGGATAAGGAGTAGCTTGCTTATACTGATAGGGGTACATTTAGTCTTCAACTCATCTCCAGTCCTTTGACGATCTATTTTGGTATCACTTTGGTGATCTATTTCTGATATGACTTTAGCCCGGCTCTATTTCTTGTCCTTGCTTCGTAATGCTAAGACTTTGCTTATAACCAAGTCCCTTAAGCCATTTGGTTACAGGAATCTACTCATTCACTGCCTTGTGTAGCAGGAGGCTTTCCTAATCACTGTTTCCTAATACAGTTCTTTTGGAGTTGGTGAGGAAAGGAGGGTGCGGCGCTAGGGTTAGCAATCCACTTGGTAGTGTCGGGACAATGCAAACCAAGGAAGCATACGAAGAGGTTGATGAATAGAACCAAAGAGGGAACTAGAGAATTACAAAAATCAGGAACAAAGTATTTAATGTGATAATGGTGCATCCAGTTGTAGAAGAATAGGGAGCTTTGCAGTAGGACTTGATGAATATAATTAATCAGAATAATAGATGTTTAATTGAAGCGGTTGATTTAGAAGAATAAGCTAGACATTGCTGTCATTCAGAAGAGAGAGGGAAGCTATCAACCTAAGAATGATGAATAGCATTTGGTTGGATACAACAAAAAATGGAACTATTTTCCAGTATTTCTCGTTTACAGGATTATTCTTGTGGCATCAGACTGTAATAGCATGTTACTGTTATCATCAATATCAAAATGCCTACGTGAGCATTGGCCCTAGACCACCGGTCACCTCGACAATAAATTCATATAACTATGAGATCAATTTAAACTATAACAAATAAAGTCATAAAGATAGTATTAGCAATAAAATTGTCAACAGATGTGTTAATAAAGATATGCAAGCAATAAAGTAATATAATTGTATAATTAATTAGTTATATCATTGATTAGGGTAGATCAATATATTTTACAAAATTTTATTAGCAATAAGTAATAGGTAAATTTTAGTTTTGAATAATTGTTAAGATAATTGTATACTGCATAGTTCTATTTAAATTCGTATAACTATGAGTTCAATTTAAACTATCACAAATAAAGTCATAAAGATAGTACTAGCAATAAAATTGTCAACAGAAATGTTAATAAAGATATGCAAGCAATAAAGTAAAATAATTGTATAATTAATTAATTAATTATATCATTGATTAGAGTAGGTCAATACATAGTGTTTGAACTCGGTTTCAGATCAGGGATCGTCCCGGTCCGAGACCGAGTTGGATCGCCGATCCAAAGTTGGATCAGACGATCCAGAAAAAAAAAAAAAAAAGGTTAAAAGTAAAAGGGCTATCATCATTAGATTATCAGCTATATTGTTATGAAATAACGATGAATTTTCATCAATCCAAATAGGTAGGAAGGAAGAAAGAGGCCCAGATTCTGAGAAGTGGGAAAGACCCAATTAATCTGTAAGACTCAATCGTCGCCCTGCGGAAGCACCTGGAGCTGGAAGATCGTAGAACTCTTGATCGGCATAGGACGAACTATTAGATCGATCTGATGGTATACAATATTGAGGAAAAAAAATATGCTGGGCTCGCCTCTCTCAAAAAACAAAAAGAAGAAGAAGAAGAGGGCTTCAACAGTCGTTCTAAACCTGCTGGGCTCGCCTCTCTCAAAAAGAAGAAGAAGAAGAAGAAGTAAGTCTCTCTCTCTCTCTCTCTCTCTCTCTCTCTCTCACAATCTCTCTTCTGTCTGCAATTTCTTTTTTTTTTTGAACGAAGGATCTTTCTCCAGAAACTTCCTTCGACTTTTAAATATGATTTGGACCGGGTGATCCACCGGACGATCCACTATGGATCGCCCAATCTGACTCGGCGATTCCGAGTCAAATCGTCCGGATCGGGCAATCTGAACCGATTTTGGAATGAGTCAGCGACTTTTTTAATATTTGAAGGATTGGTTTGGGATCGTGGCTCGTCCCGAGCCGACCCTGAGTTGGATCGTCCGATCCAGATCGGGATCGGCCGATCCTTTACACTATGGTTGTATGTTGTATCGTTCCGTCTTCATGGCCAGTTTATTGCATATCTGGAGGGAGCATAATCAGAGGATTTTTCAGGATTACTACTCTTTGACCTCCAGCGTGATTGAGGGGATCTTGACTTCTGTGACTTCATGGGCGGCAATGAAGACTCAGTTCAGTGGTATTAGGGCTGAGGAGATTCGGAGAGAGTGGTACAGGAAGAGAGTGGTACCGGATTTCGGTGAGCGACAGTGTTTCGGCTTTGGCACTTTTGGCTTGGTCTCCCCCGATGGTTGGGTGTGTGAAGCTGAATGTGGACGGTTTCTCCCAAGAGGCGGTTGGACATTTTGGTCAGGGTGGTGTGTTTAGAGATAGCAAGGGAGATATCCTCTTCTTTTTCCTTGGTCCAATGGCAGGAGGTGAGGGAAGTCGCGCTATTATTGTAGTCATTGGGACTGGATTGAGGTATGCCAGAGAGAGGGGGTATCAGAGTTTGACTGTGGAGAGTTCTTTGGCGTTCGTTATTGATTGGCTGGGGAGAGTTCAGCAGTGTGACTGGTGATTTCTGCATTTGGTCCGGTTGGTCTGGTCCTTAGGGCGCGACTAGAACATCTCATTTCATCTTGTGTCATATAGGGCCAATCGGATGGTGGGGAGTCCTTGGCTAGGAGGGGTATGGGGAGAGATGAGGTGTTTGCTGGGATTCCTACGGAGGAGGCACTGGAGGAGATGTTGTGATCATTACTTGTTCCTTTTGGCGAGGGATGTACATTCTTTGGTCGTAGGTGTGTAGGTTTTTGATAGTCTCGATTTTCTTCCGCTCTTTGGCTTGAGTACTTTGTCTCTCTTGCCTTAGAGTTTGTATTTTTACTTTTATGCTCTCTCGTTTTATACAGTTCATCAATTATCAAAAAAAAAAAAAAACTCTTGACAATTAAGTTTTCTGTCAGGATGCCAAGTACCTCTAAAATCTTTCTGCCGTCATGTCAAACATTGCCTTAGATGTGTAATTGATGCAAAATGGAATTCCAATACGAAGATTGGAGATGATCCATCTTACACCTCAAGTTTGCTGATAGTTTCTTAAGGTTGCCCACCTGCCCTACTGGATAAATTTTGCTATTCTTTAAGTTAATCCCAAGTTCTGAGACCACCCCAAAACAGTAAAGAATGCATTTGATGATTTTTAGCTATGAATGAATGACGGCACAAACGAGCAAGGTGTTGTCATCAAACTGCAAAGAGATAGAGTATAGCCCCATCATCAACTGATCACTCTCCCAAGAAACTGCCTTCTTTTGGACCGTAGACTCCAGATTCTTTCTTGCCAATGTAAAGATCATTTCCTTCTCAAGTACGCTCGTCTATGACTTTCTTACGAGGAATGGGCTTCTGCCTGGAAGAATGAATTCCTTTGTTGTGCCTAAATGAGTTCCATGGATATATCAATTTCTCGATTACCATATTAGAGCTCCAACCACGTTATGTACCAAAAATTGAGCCAAAGGGCTTGGAGATTAACCCTTGAATTTGGTAAGGTGGTATAAGGGAGCTCTTTATCAGAATCGAAGAAAGTCACAATGCACACTTATGTCTGTTCTGTTTAATTAAAAACCATTCTGCTAAATAGGTGTCCTAAGGATCTCTAGTTCATAGGATGATGTGCTTCTTCCTGATAGTTTCATGTAGAATCCTCGGTGTATTTCTCATTCTAAAATCAATGCATTTATTTGCAACAAGAAAGAGTACTCCATCAAGAATTGTCTAACTTTGTACAAGAAGTCAAGAACACTCTATGACGGAGGAATGAACTATCAACTTCTTTAATCTAGATGTTAAATTTTTTTTATTTGGAATGGAATTTTAACAGCACATAACAAGATATTCTCTGACTACTTCTAACATCTCATAGGAAGCTGTAGTGAACTATATCTCCATGCAACTCTCCAAAGCTCTAACATCTGTCCATAGAGGTTTTTCTATCCAGTTGACTAACTATGAAGATATATACGTAAGAGGCATATAATCCAAGAGAGGTTGAAGAATTCCCAACTCTGCATAGCAATTTGTTGAACTTTTCCACCACCTCCAAATATGCCTCTTCTCCTCCAAGAAGAACCTGTCAACTTCCAACCTTACCATAAAGTTGGTCATTTTTCTTGCATTTGTTTTGCATTGAAATAACTTCTGCATTTCTTTCTTGTATGTTAAGCCATAGGACTCCTGACTTTTGGCATGAACTATTTTCTTATGATTTGCATACATTTTGATGTCTTCCTTGGCCAATATTTTTAATGCTCCTTCTTCTGAGACTAAATATGAGTAGATGGCAGTTGTTGGAACATGAACTTCGTTTAGTCTCTTATTGTTGATGACTAACATGATAAATAGTTGCAGGAGTTTATGGTGTGTAAAGTTGATGTTGGAAAACCAGAGACTCTGTATAATCTAGTTTACTCTACACCATACCGTAGACAAGGTTGAATATTTGGTAGAAATAAGTAGTCCAAGTGTAATCCAGATCAAATATTTGCATGCTAGGGATTTAAAGGAAGAAAAGAATTTGACCCCAATTTTGTCCAAAACAAGAACACTTCAAATCCTGGACGAAATCCATTTGAAGGTCTTATATTGAGGTAAATCTACAAAGTTTTTTTTTGAATTTGTATAATTCATTTGAGGAAGTTTGATCACTCAATGATCAGCTCAAAGTTTAACTCACTTTCAAATATGAACTCCTGAGATAAATATTATTAACTGCATCAGGCCTGCGACATTCAAAAACAGTAAATTTTCTCATGTCTTAATATAGTTAATAGCAAAGGAAAACATCTCTCCCTGAGCACAGGGGAATCTGCTGTTACAAAGAAGGGAAGCTCATGTATACATGTGTACAAATACTATCATCGTCATTCAAACTACATACTTAAATTCATACATAACTCATCTTCAGCTTAAAATACCTTATTTTGTGATGGATAGCAACTTCAATCTCAGTTTACCAACAAAAATAGAAAGAATTACCTTCCCTTTTTTTTTTCAAGTGAAATTTTGACATACATTGTAGCCATGTATGAGTATTGAAAATATCTTGATATTTATATATTCTTTTGATATCAAATAGTTATTTTCTTCTGTTCCTTTAGAAAATCAGTTCTTAGGCTGCAACTAATTGTTTGATCTGACGAACTGAATATGCACGTAGGCTGTGAAATTGGTGTCCGAAGGAACGGCAAGGAAAAGAAAAACAATATATGCACTTGCTTTAAGGAAATTTGGAAAACAATTTGAGGCTGGTGATGATTCAAGTTAGACTGATTGAGATGTATGGTGAGTTTCTAATTTGTTGTTTTG
Organism: Pachysandra terminalis; assembly: GCA_031762675.1. Lineage (NCBI taxonomy): Eukaryota > Viridiplantae > Streptophyta > Magnoliopsida > Buxales > Buxaceae > Pachysandra > Pachysandra terminalis. Next base: position 6,209 of record JAUPMG010105881.1, on the reverse strand, counting down.
GTTCTTTCTTTAGAATCGATAGCTTTTAAAGGTTACTTTTCCTAGTAGACTTTATATGAAAATTATTGAAATTTATAGAAAATGTTGTATGGCATCACAAATGACTAGCTTGAGATTACTGTAGGGACTATTCCAAGTGTTGAAGATGCAAATGGATTTTCTTGGAGATTCCTGCCCAAAATCCAAAATTAAATATATGGGATTGGGTACTGTCATTTATGGAAGCAGGTGAGATCTACTTCTTTCAATGCTTTGGCTTCCTTTAGAACCAAAATATCCAAAAATATTCCTTGTATATAGTTTTTGATGTTTGTTGTTGCAGCAAAACTTACTCTCCTCAATTAGAGAGAGTTTATATATTAACTAGAACTAGGGCTAAAATAGTACATACACAAAAAAATAAATAAAGGAAAAGAGAAAAAGGGTTGTGGGCCTCATGGCCCACTCGCCCACACTAACACTCCCTCAAGCTGGAGCATATATATTATTCATGCCCAGCTTGTTACAAACGTACTCAATTCTATTCCTAGTCAACGACTTGGTAAGCATATCCACCAATTGCTCCGTGGTTCTCACATGCTGTAACGAGATTTCTCCACTTTGTAGTTTTTCTCGTACAAAATGACGGTCAATCTTAATGTGCTTCGTCCTCCTGAAAAACCGGATTGGACGCAATATGAATAGTAGCTTGGTTATCACATCATAATTTCGACGGACTAGGAGGATATCCAAGTTCACTAAGAAGCTGTCTCAAATAGATTATCTCGCTCGTAGCATGGGTCATAGCTCGATACTGGAACTCTGCACTCGATTATGCTATCACTGGTTGTTTCTCACTCTTTCAGGATACCAGATTCCCCCTACATTGTACCTAGTAGTAAACTTTCGATCACTAGGAGATCCTTCCCAATCTGGAGAGTTGCATGGAGATATAGTTCAATAAACCGCGACTTGGAGTGCCCTTAATGTACCGTAGAATATGCAAAAGTGTATCCCAATGAGGAACTTGCAGGGCTGTCATGAACTGACTCGTCGCACTAATAGGGAATGCAATATCTGGACGGGTAACAGCAACATAATTCACCTTTCCAACCAGGCATCTATATCTCTCAGGATCATCAAGCAACTCTCCTTCATCTGGTGACATCTTCACTTCAGGAACCATCGGCACATCCGATGGTTTGGCATCAATCATCCCTGTCTCACGCGGCAAGTTTAATGCATACTTCCTCGGTGTCAAAGAAATTCAATGCGGACTTTTGGCAACTTCCACACCCAGAAAATATCTCAAATGACCCAAATCCTTGGTTTAGAACTGACTCTGTAGGAAAATTTTCAATGATGATATACTTGAGGTATCACTCCGTGTGATGATAATGTCATCTACATAAACCACCAAAAGAAGACTACCTACATCTGACTGGCAAAAGAATACCAAGTGATCCTTGAATCTTTGAAGCCCAAACTTCAATACAACTTTTGTAGATCTTCCAAACAACGCCCGAAGTGACTGCTTCAAACCGTATATGGACTTTTTCAACTTGCACACTAGATGAGACTCCCCCTGAAACCCAGGTCTTAAGAAGAGGGGAATTGGCACCTTATAATCAGCACAAGTCCAGGCGATGTGGGACACATTCCAACACACCCCCTTAGACCACAACAGTCGGACTACACCGGACACATTTCCAACCAACCAAACTCTGATACTAAGTTGTTGCAGTAAAACTTACTCTCCTCAATTAGAGAGGTTATGTATTAACTAGAACCAGAGCTAAAACAGTATATACACAAATAAAGAAAGACGGGAAAAAGAGGAAAAGAGAAAAATGGGGTGTGTGGGCCTCATGGTCCACTCGCCCACACTAACAATGTCCATGTATCTTGTTTTCCTTTTTTGGTCTATTTAGAGTTCTTACTGATTCATTTTTGAGTTGCAGAACATACTGTTCCAAGGCTGAGCTTTTCTAATAGTGATCCTATCTACAGGTATAAAATTGATTATTTCTGCAAAACCTTGTAAATAAGCTTCTTCTTGGTTAAGTTATTTGGGTTTAATGGAGACCAGAATGCTCAGGACAAGCAGATTGAAACATAAGAGGGACATTCATGTTTGGCCACCTATCTAATAACAGCAACAACAAAATGCCTTTTCCCAAATAGTTGAGATCGTGTAGTGTGTGTATCTAAATCTTTTTTGATTGATTCCATCCAGGCTTTGCTTTTTATTTATTTATTTATTGAGTTGGGTTTTCCACGCCCTTGAATAGCCTTCAAGATTGCCCTCCTTTGCACCTCCCAACCCGACCCTAAAAATTGATTGGGCCTTAAATTCCAACTTGGCCCGACTCTATGGGCTAGTTATCCTTGCCCAAGCCCATCTATTCATAGGACAGGGCGGGTTGGGTCGGGCGGGTCACGACTTAAAAATGTTCATCAAGTATTTAATACACTTAGATTAGTTGAGATTTTAGTTTTTTTTTTTCTTTAAATATATTTTTACTTTAAAAACTAATGATTTTTATTGAAAATGTGAAAAGAGATGGTGCAAAGATTGGGCTGGACTTGGACACAGTATTAGCGCACTGGCCCATACTGGCTCTGGAAGTCCATCTACGTTGAACCCAAATGATGATATAGGCATGCTCCCAACACCTCAAACTTTGCAGCATCCTTTAATATCAATTCATTGTGACCATCTATGTAGAACTAATAAATATGGACTATAGCTTCACCTCAAAGCTACAAAGTCTAGCTACCACCGGACATTGGGTAGCATTGATCCATGTAATCTGAGGCTAAAACCTTTAAGCCATATATTATTGGTTGAGTATTCCCAAACCTTCTAAACAAGGTTTCAAGATTCGGGATCGGCCAGGATCGGTCCGATCCCAAGTCATGATAAACTATTGTATGAAGGAGCTTTGGATCGGACCGGTCCAATCAGTATCAGTACGGATCGGTTGGTAAAATCGGTCCAATTGATCCAAAGTTTTTTATTTTTTATTTTTAATTTATAAGTGAAAAGGTCAAACAGTGATCCTTCCGTTTTTTTTTTTAAATGGGGGATCCAACTTTTGTATGGGATTGCTGATATCGTCGGTCCGAATTGGGATCAGTACGATCCGTGATCCCGACTTACATAATTCAATCAATTACTTAAATATAATAATACCGTATAAAATATCATGCTAGCTTCTTATCATCTGCATTATTATTATATTTATGGGCAAAATTATGTTCATAAAACATGGTTTCTTACTCCTTTAATTTGAGTTTGATGGGCTTTTTGAGGAATTTCCAAGTCATTAGTTAACCTTTCTCTAGATCCATACGGATGATCCGGCGGTCTAATTAATCCCATTAGACACGCGACGCCACCTTAATGCGTGAGTGCATGTTGATGAGATATGGCTGCATGTACCGTATCATTCGTAAAGCGGTTCACATGCTACCCCACTACTTTACTCGTGTAAATTGCAAACGGTGACTACACTCCGATTGGGTCACGTCACTCGTACTAATGATTTCTTTTCCTGATCAAGGATCCTCAACCGTCCTTGTCTTGTTGAGGTTCTTTATTAACAAGCAACCCTTCAAAGGAGAAAACAGACACTTTAAACCTAATATGGGCTAATCACTCTCAGATGGTCAATTCATGGGCTAACCACCCTCAGATAGTCAATTCAATGGTTAACCACCACTAGATGGTCAATTCATTATAGGCTTGTCACCCTCAAAGGACTAAGGTTTGTCACCCCCAAAAGAATAAGGATTTTGTCCCCCTTCGAAGGACAAAGATATGGGTCTGTCACCCTTAATAGACTTCACGTTTACAGACTTCAAAGGAAATCCTTAGAGAGTGTCCTTTGAACGCATGTTTATATTTTCATCCTTAGGAAATACTCTGAATGATAGCTTTTATTGACTTTGAAGGAAGTCCTCAGAGAAGGTCCTTCGCAGGTATGTTTTGTATCCCCAAAAGTCACCTCTAGATGACATTTGTAGATTTCGAGAGATTTCTTAGTACACTTTGCTTTAAAGTTATTTCGAAGGAAATATATTTACTTGTGATTTCATGAAGTTCAATTCAAAGGTACTCGAATTGGTTACTTGACCTATAAATCTTGAAGGATTTTGTGATAACTCTTCCTTACAGGGATGATTGAACATGAAAACGAATTGCCTACTAAGAAATTTACATCTAAGCTCTCTATATGGGTAATTCGAGAATATACTGGTCACCTTGTAAGATGTATGCAGGTATTTTGACTTCCTTCCAAAGAATACAAATTAAGCTATCGAAAAAAGTTCCTTCGAAGATGAATGAAAGCCTAAAGAATGTCTATGGAATTTGAATGACTCCTTTATTTAAAGGTGATTGAAATAAATCCCCAAACTGCACATGATAAAACCTCAGAGATATATATATATATTGTATATTTTATTTGAGGGGTTTTTGTCTTATCAGGCATGGTGGCAATAAGAATGGAAACATTGCTTTTTAAATATTTATGCATGTTACACATGTCATAAGATTCTTGATCTTCTACACTAAAGCAACCTATCATAAAGCAAGTTCACAAATTCAAGTAGCTCATCCAATTTTCTTGTAGAAATAATTTATGCGTGTTGAAATACACGTAACCTTTTTGATATGCATTGCTTCATTGGGATATTTCCAAGTACCTGACACTCGTCTGACTGACACTTGTCCTGATTTAAGAGGATTATTTGGGTAGTTTTTCCTTAAACATACCAGAGCTTGTCCTCCATTAAAGACTGATTGAGAAAACTAAGAAAATACTAAAAAAGAACCAATTATATTTACGTATAACTCTTGGATACATGAAATATACAAAGAGTGACAGTCTATCATATCCCTTGATAACATCAAAATAGACTTTGAGTCCCTCGAATTCTGAGGTTTCTTGCTCTGTAGTATGTATTTTTGTTGAAATACTCGGTACTTGGGGATCCCCAATCTTTGCCTTTCCTTTTACTTTGATTCATAGGTTGTATTTGAGAAAAAATGCTCTTGATAAAATAGTTGCGCGACGGTTTAGGTTATCTCAAGACAGGCTCACTAGACTTTAATCTGTGCATATACGATTGTATTGATAAATTTTAATCTTATCAATCAAAATTTACGTGCGCGTATGTCAATCTCTCAAAATCAACCTCCCTTTTGATGGCCTAAAATGACGAACTTGGTGAGATGAGACATCCCATGAGCAATCACCTTTTGGCATTGGAAATCTTTGTCACATATGCTTAAAATTGTCACATGTACATTTATTGGTAGAAGTCAAATAATGATAAAAAAAAATTAAAATAAAGATAGTTTTCACATTAAAAAGAAAGAGAGAGACAATGATTCTGTAAATTATAAAGATGTATTTGAAAGGTTATTTTTAAAATAAGAACTTTTCTTAAAAATATATATATATAAACCACCCGCACCTTAGAAAGAGAGAGACAGAGAGAGTAGTAGTGAGGAATCAACCTATGCAAAGCATTCCACATCTTTGTTTTTCCTTAGTTTTGTGGAACATACAGACATCAACTCTTAAAGTCTTTGATTTGCTGTTATAATGTATATATAATTCGACAACATCATGATGACATGCTGTCTTTGTTGGCTTCCAACTTGGAAACTCATCAACCTTTCTCACCATTTATGAGAATCCCCTCTTTGGGTCCTACCACAATCCTCATTTCAGTTGAAAACATAGTTTTAAATTTCTTCAAATTTTTGCGAAATTTCGATGTCGAATGTGTCAAATGAAATACAAAATAGCATTTTTTTGGATTGAATTATTTCGTGAAATAAATGATCGAAAAGGCCAAGATTTCGGCAAAATCTTGGCGTATTTTTTCTACTTTGCTCAAATTTATTTCACTCAAAATGTGCACTTTACCTTCAAAATTTTCAGCCGAAATAATTTTAAAATCTAGTTAAAAAGTAAAAAAAAAAAAAAAAGAAGATAAACTACATTCACACCCTCTTGAGTTTGGCATAATAGCAACAAGTGCCCTTAAACTTTGGCCATCATAAACACCTCCCTTATAGTTTGAAAGTATATTTTATGGACCAAAATATCCTTGGATACCTTGTTTAATAATCTTAAGAACAAAATAGATGCTTGTATGGAAGAAGAAAGAAGCTTAGTATCAATGAAAATTGTGAAAACCCCATTGATCTCATA
>JAUPMG010105840.1:0-12157 GCA_031762675.1 Pachysandra terminalis | reverse complement strand
TTATTTTAAATCTTGAAAAATTACAAATTGTATGAGATAAGAAACTGCATCACTATAGCATGAGCACATCCCAACTAAGTTGGCACCCACTCATGTATCTATCATTTGCAGTAAATAAATAATCTCAAATGACAAAAAAAATATAAGGGGTTACAAAAAAAATGCCTATCATATTTCTATCACAAGTTGTGGTAGAATATTGCATTTATACGATTATTGATTGATTGGTCATTGCCTATGAATACTTCAATGTTGCGGTTCTTATCTTAATTGAGTTAGCCTAGACACTTAAAAACTTATTTTCAGAATATAAATACTTTAAGAATCTTATGCTACGGATCGCATGAATTTAAAGATATATGAGAATTTGAAGGCTTATGAATTGTAAATCTTATAATTTCAAATTTATATGTATTGAAATCTGTTATTTGGATGACACTTTACTCATAGTTTAATTTATCTAATTTGTATAACCAGTGTATATATATATATTATATTTTTATTTAACTCAAGTGATAGGCTCTCTTACAAAAAGTAGTCGTTTTATGATTGTTATTGGAGTTATTTTGGTCATTTTATAGAAAACAATTAATTTCTAGCCAAAACTAGTCGTTTCCGGCAAAAAACGACTACTTTAGGCCGAAAAATGGCGGATCAGGCCGGAACGGGCCATATTCGTGCCTGGCCGAGCCTAAGTGGGCTTGTGCCTCGTGCCGGGCCGCGTGTGTGTGCTGAGCTCGAATTCGTGCCGTGCTGTGCCGCGAGCTGGAAACCCAGGTCCAGCATTGCACGACCACGGGCTCGTGCCGTGCCCAGGCACGCCACGTGGCGTACCCTGCCGGGTCAAGGCACGGGCGGACCGTACTGGGCTTCGGGGGCACGCGGGCGTCAGCCCGTTTGTACATCCCTAGGGCTGATGAACAATTGTCCGAATTCTGAAGAACCACCAATTGACGTTAATATGGCGCCGTCAAGTTTAACGTCGTTCAAACGGCCCTAAGAAAGAGGCGGGATGAACGTCTTTTCGAACTTGGAAGGTTATGAACCAGTCTGTCCATGGCGGATTTTAGGGTTTCCCTCTCTGACTTACCCTCATCTTCCACCGATCCCTTTCTCCGTGTTCATCTGTCCCTCAACTTCCCACTGAATGTTTCTGAAATTCTCAGATGGGAAGTTGCGTTTCTTTTCCTGCAAATTCAGGTCGCTTAAAGCGACGGAGAAATCTCCAACCATTACCTAACGATTACGATGGGGATGGCCGCGGAAGATCTTCGAAGCTTCGATCTATCTCTGTTCTTAAGGATCCAACCGGAAGCAGCATATACGAGAGGTATCGCCTCGAAAAGGAGCTCGGGAGAGGTGAATTTGGGATCACGTGTCAGTGCGTGGACATCGAAACGGGAGAATCCCTAGCCTGCAAATCCATTCCGAAGAATAGGCTTCGATCGGAGATTGATGTTCAAGACGTGAGGCGGGAGGTGGAGATTATGAGGCATCTGCCAGATCATCCCAACATTGTGATGTTAAAAGAGGCATATGAGGACAGAGAGTCTGTCCATCTCGTTATGGAGCTTTGCGAGGGTGGGGAGCTCTTCGATCGGATCGTTGCTCGGGGACATTACACAGAGCGAGCTGCTGCTAGCGTAACCAAGACGATCGTTGAGGTCGTCCAGGTAATCCCTTATGTGTGAAGTAGTCATTATTTTGGGGTGAATCTTCATTTATAATCATTTTTCCAGCACCTTCCACCAATGCAGGACAATGCCAATGTGCTTTTCCTAGATCAGCTTAGTACTGGGTAACCAATCCAACCATGGGTGGAGCTAGGGGGCGAGCGAGGGCAGTTTTCCTCACTCAATATATATATATATATAGTTGCCCCCACAAAAAAGAAAAATCTCATAGCTCTCACACACCTCTTTTATGTATTTTATGATGTGGATAATACGAATGAAAGAGACGAAGAGTCCTAAACTTTTTGGTTTCTTCTGTAGACAAGCTCATACACACTGAAAATTCAATTAGTCCAAAGAAAATTTAAAACTTCTAAATTTCCTCTTATCTTTAGATTTTTTCTATTTTATTCCCTATGTGACTCTCACTTTCCTTTTTCTTTTCCACTATCTTTCATTCATCAACTACCATCCCACCCTTTAACTTTGCTATCTGGATGAATGTTAGTGAAGAAAAAACACTTTCCCTTTGATAGTGAATATTAATTGGTGAGTTACAAGGGAGAGCTGCAAGCAGCGAGTTTGTACAATTTTCTTGAATTTTTGTGATTATTATCATACTCTTCACTCTTAAAATTTTCTTTCTCTAACTCTGAAGGACCTTTACTTTGGGTAATCTTCATTAGAATATTTTTAGTCGAATGATATTCCAATCTTTTACCAATACATGGGTCTTTTCTAGTGTTCTGCTCTTTTTCATACAATCATTGTATTCTTCGTTTAGATTGTGTTCCGTCTTTGCATCTAATAGGTTTTTATTTATATGTTTCTTTATGTAATGAATTTGGTTTATTTTTCCTTGGATATCTTTTATCGGGATCCAATCCTTGTAAAGCAAGTAAGGATTATAAGCTTTTGATCATGATCTTCACGTAACATGAACAATAAAATCTAAAAAAATCTTTTTGAACTCGCTAATAACCAACCATTGTTTTCCCTCATTATAACAAAATCCTGGCTCTGCCCCTGAATCCTACTGCATAATGGATTCCAGGCTTGTTGATGTCGTGGCATACATCAAACTTTCCTACTGCCTGAGGTTATTACACACTTTTCATTTCCTTTGCCTCCTAATCTTCTTATGAGCACATGGACTTTGCTTAAAAACTGGCTCTTTCTTATAGGTGTGTTCTAGTTAACTTGATACATGGGACATATAAAGCTTATTCTATGTCCTTTATTTCAAATTTTAGTCATATCCATATTATATCCATTTAGCAATAAAGCATCAACATATCGTGAATATTTCTACATTTCTATACGTGAATGCATGATAAAGTCTACTAACGTCATATTCTATTTCCATGTCTGGCTTATGGATTGTTTGATACCATTGCCTGGATGATATTTTCATTTCATACAAGGACTTCTTCAATTGGTAGATTTTATTTTCATAGCCTATGATTTCTAAACCGTCTAGTTTCTACATATAGGTCTATTTTTCAAATCTTAATTCGAAAAGGCCTTTTTAACACCTAACTAGTACAATTCGAAGTCTAAACAAGCAACAACTACCATGAGAATTTAACTTGGCAATCAGTGAATATATACATAGTCTATTATGGGCTTTTGTGAATCTTGTAGCCACTAGTCTAGCCGTGTACCTAGCCAAAGTACCGTCATTTACAAGTTTATTTTCAAAATCCACTTACACCCTATTGTTTTCCTGCCTTTTAGATGATCAACCAATTCATATTTTCTTAACTGGAATTCAACTTTCCCTTAATGGCTCTCAATAATTCAAATGAAATTTATAACATCTCCCTAGCTATTTCGTGACCTATATAGTTCATTTGTCAATTCATCTATACTAAATTACTAATCTCTTCTTCTGAAGATGTCAAAGCATAATGATCTTTAAAGATAGAATCAAGTTTGTGGGACCTTCTCCATCCACAAATCATGATGATTATTTGCTTTCTTTCACAAACAGCAACTGTATTTTTGTTCTTCCTTTTATCTTTGGTTGAGGATTTTCAATTTTTGTTCTTCCTAATACTCTTAGGCAAAAATTCGTTCTCAAGTTCATGTAACAGTAATACCCTTTCCAACAAGGACAAGGATTACTGTTAGATGAAATCCCTAGACATGCATAAGTTTGACATCTTTCACAAACAGCAACTGTATTTTCAATCAATTCTTCCTTGTAAACAACTCTATATCTTGTTCCACTATCAGGATATCCTATGAATCTACATTCACAGGTCTAATTACTAAATTCTCAAAAATTTAGATATCTCTGTCTTTCTGCCAGTTCAATATTTTAAGGAATTAGAACTTTTGCTTTGGTGCTAACCCTGTTCAAAATGTACTCTGCTATACTTAGCTTTCACCCCAAAATATAAGAGGAAGGTTTGCATGTCCTATCATAGACCTTGTCATTTCCTTGAAGGTTCTATTCCTTCTCTCCACTAATTCATTTTGCTTGGGAGCATAAAATATTGTGTTAAGGTGTTATATCCCATTTTATTTGCAAAATTTTTCAAAAAGATCTAAGATTTATCCTCTACCTTTATCATTGTTCAAAGCTTTGGTAGGTCCCTAGTTGGTTTTCTACCAGTTTGTTTTGTTCTTTGAGCTTCTAACTTGTGTTGAATCAGATATATTTATCTATATCTTGAGTAATCATTGAGAGTGATGAAATACTCCATTCCTTTACTTTACTTTTAATTGACCAAATATGTCTAATTGCACTATTTCAAGAACTGAAAACAATGCCAATTTTAGTAAATGGTCTCTTTGCTCATCTTACCTTCACACAATGGATTGTAGACCTTATGTCCTTCACATTTGTTATGAGACCTTTTCTTCTTATTCCGAGCATTTTGTCTCTATTATTGTACAAGGCATAAATGGCAAACATATGAATCATCAGCAAAAACACTCATATAAGAAGAGTGCATCATTTTGTACAAAAATAGTACATGTTACTAGCCATACAACTCTTTATGAATATAAGGCCATTTTTTTCCAATGGTTATGACACCTGATCTGAATCTTATATCAATACCCTTCCTATCTAGTAGAGAAACATGTATAAGATTCCTTCTGATAGTAGGTGAAAACAATATATCTACCTGGACAACTAAACCAATCCAACATAAATTCTGTAGTTCCCAATCCCTAGTACATATCTCTAGTTGTTATTCCCCATGTATCACTTATGTGATCCTTGTGAGTATTTAGTCATGTTTATAAGACTGCTTCTTATCTTTTCCATGTGTCTTATTGCTCTTGAATTGATTCGATTGTTAGATAATTCTATTTTTTTAAACATAGCCTTTGAGACAGTAATAGTGAGCTCTTTCATTCCATCTTCTACCTTCTTGAGATCTGGACAGTTCACCTCAACCTGTCTAACCTTGCGAAAGTGAAAACATGGATTTTTGTTGTCCTTACGGAATTTTGGCCTTTATAAATTTTCTTGCCTTGAAAGTCTTTGGGCTTTATTTTCATTTTCTTCTCAATTTTCCTGGAAGAATTATGCGCTGTTGGTGAATCCAAGCCTTCCTACGAGTTTTTCTTCCTTCATAGTTAGGCACAAGGTACCTCTTTGAACCTTGCTTTAATATCACCAAAGATCTATCAAACTTTGAAGGTTAGATACACAACTTGTAAGAAGGAGAAGCCAATGAAAGTTGTTCGATTGGCAATCACATGCGCCTTCAGGAAAAACCCAAAAGTGCTTTTCAATCTGGTTGAGAGAGAACATTTTGAACTTTCTGAATGACCAAAAAGATGGGGCTATATCCCTAACTTATAGATGAGTGGACACCATTCATCATGGATTTCTAGAAGGGTAGCTCTTTATTAGGTTGCATGGGGAGGATGCTTTCTATCACGACCCCAGACTTGGAGTTCTCTAAATACTGCGGTGTGACTATAGTAGCCAAACAATTATGGTTAAAAAAGTACCTTAAGATTTAATTTTAATTAAACAAAGTATATGATCAAATAGAGCACAACTAGAAGAAAATAAACAACCATAAGTATTTTATATACAAGCATAGTCCACAAATTTACAAAACATAACCTATCCAACTTTAATACTATATCTCCAATACAAAATACTCAATACTAAGTTCACTGGACCCAATAGGTGCGACCATCATGATTCCCAATCAGTCTGTAAAAGTTGTAATAATAAAAGTGAGCTAAACAACTCGGTAAGTAATTAACCATGTTTTTGGGGTTCAATTAAAAATTACAATAATTCATATGTTGAAAATTTATGATGCAAATCAATGAAATAATTTCCATGGAAAAATACCAAAGTCAGAAATTCTTCACAAATCAAAAAATCAAAATAATCAGGACATACATATAGATTCCTAGACTAGTATATAGCTAAACGGCACTACATATAGATGCCCATACTACTATATAGCTAAACAACACTGAATTCCGAGTGCTAACCCTCTATGATAGCTGAGGCAAAGCTCACGAATCATACCGGCGCAAGGCTCACGGTAGTCCCAATAATCAAAGGAGGGGTACCATACCTGGTGGCTGCTGCGAGTGCTGCTCCTCCTCCTACTCCTTCTTCTTTGGTCCTCCCCTTTTTATTTTTTGATTCTTTTCGTTCAGACTTCAGCGATGGTGTAAAAGGTAAAAGTTAGTAACATTTGGCTTAAAAAGCCCTTACATAAAAGGAAATGATTAGAAGAAGAAATTAAGTTAGAAGGTGATGATGAATTAAATGCAGTTGAGGATCTCGATGTCATTTGTGATCCTGGATAGGCACATAGTAAAAAGAGGTGATCGAGCAGTTACTGAAGTGCTCATTCAATGGGCGGGTACTGCGGGTTCAGACGCAACGTGAGAAGTTTATCAGAAGATCTTGAAGAGTTATCCTACTTACAACCTTGAGGATAAGGTTGTTTGAAGAAGAAGGGTTTGTTACGTGCATATTATTCTCAGATTATCCTGCTTCATAGAGGCCACGTGGCAAGCTGGGTCCCACATACAAAGATGTGTTAACGTTCCTCAAGGAGTCTACTTGGTGTTGGTTAACTTAATTCTCTAAGGTTGACGTGTAATTAGTTAGCTAATCGTGTGTTTGTAACTCCTACATTATCTAAGTAGTTAATTCCAAGAAGAGTCACATGTAGTTATGACTCATTGTAAAGGGGTAGAAATCGTATAGACGTGGGTTGAAGTTGAGGGAATTTAGGAAGGAGTTAAGACAGTTAAGGAGTCTTGTATTTAAAGTCTTTTAATTTCTTTAATGAAGATAATCAATGAAATTGTCCTCAAGTTACTGTTACAAATTACTTTGGCTCTCTCTCTCCTAGTCGAGTCTTTCATATTAGACAAAATTGGAAAGAATAAGAACAAAAGAGACATGTTCTTTGATCCGATCCTATCATGATCTGATTTGTCTCTTCTACCCTGCACCCTTACCCCTTCTTTATATTCTCCTTTTATTGTTTTTATTCATTCTCTAGATTCCTAAATCTGATTATAATTTTACCCTAGGAATCTGTTCTTTTTTTCTTTTCCTTTTTTGCTCATACTATTTGCAATAAACTAATGGTTAGTTGCTAATAATGTTCTACAATCAAGTGTTAATAACGGGTTTCTGCAATCAAACGCTAGTTGTATGTGCCAATCGTGCCTATAAATTGCTGCGATCAACTTCAAAATGATCTAAATCTGTTTTGTACGTGTACTGTGTTGTGGTGATTCGCAAGTTCTTGGCTCCTTAGGTGACGCTTTTAGAACTATAGCAAGTTGAATTCGGATGGAACCCCAAAGTGATGCTAAATCTTGTGTTCAAGCCTCAAGGGATAATGAAAGATAAAAATGTTTTTTCTTGTTCTTGGTTGCTTAATAGCATGGAGCCACATATTAGTGCAACTGTAATGTTCTGGAAAATTGCAATTGCATTTGGAATGTTGTCCATGGGATGTACTCTCATGAGAAGAACATCTAAGGGGTACAAGAAATTTTATTAACTTTCAGCAAGATGACTAGTCTTAGTGACAATTATAGCACACTCAAAGGTATGTGGGAAGCGTTGACCACTACATCCTGACTATTAGTCCATTAGGTGGCAAAAGTTGACTAATAGCAGCATTCAATCCTTGCATAATGCCTTTGCTCGACTTCAGGGTATCACTGTAGCTTCTCAGTCTACCACCTCAAGGTCCTCAACTACCTTGTCCATTGATGCCTCTGCTGGTTACCTCCCATTATAGTAATAGTATCTTATATTCTAGTGGAGATCGTGATCGTGGAACTTTTTCTCGTGGACATGGTTGAGAATTAGGGGGAGCCTGTGGTAACAGTTGTGGTTATCGTCAGTGTAAACATTACAATCAACTTAACCACAGTTCTGATAGATGCTGGGATAAATTTGGTAAGCTTGTGTCGGCCAATTAAATCTCTACTGTTGCTGATTATAGTGATACTCTTCAGAGTAATCTGGGTGGACAGCAACCTTGTGGTGATACAATAACTGTTTCTTGTGAGGAATATAACAAGCTATCAAGAAAATTCAGCCGGTTTTTATACAGCAGCCTTCCGTTTCCTCTCATGTTGCTGCTACTCTAGCACAATCTTCAGGTACCAATGCCTTCATTGCTTCTCCCCTATCCTTGTCTTGGGTACTTGATTCTGATGCATCTACTCGTATGACAGGTAACTAGTTGTTTTGTTTTCATCTTTGCGTCAACCTGTAAATTATTCATCTGTTGTTCTTGCTGATGGTTCTACTTCCAATATTTTGGGAGAAGGTGATGTTCTTGAAACACCTTTATCTCTTTCATTAATGTTGTCCCCAAATTCCCTGTGACTCTTCTATCAATAGCAAGTTGACTAAGTCACTAAATTCTTCGGTAACCTTTTACCCCTCTTCATGTATTTTTTAGGATCTTTAAACAAAGAAGACGATGGTGAAGGGCCTGAATAAAATGGAATATATTATCTTGCTGCACAACCAACATGTAATGGTATTGCTTTTCGCTCCAGTGTGTCTCCACTTTAATGTCATTTTCAATTTTTTCATCCTTCATCACAGAAGATCAAGCAAATGATTCCTTCTATTCAATTTATGTCTTCCTTTGAATGTGAGGCATGTGAATTTGGTTAATATCTTAGGTCAGTATTTAGATAAAGTCTTAATAAAGGGAGTTCAGCTCCTTTTTCTTAGTTCATTCCGATGTTTGGGGTCTATGTCGTGTGCCTAGTATCTTTGGCTTCAAGTAGTTTGTCACCTTTGTGGATGATTGCTCACGAATAATGTGGTTGTACTGAATGAAAGAAAGGTCAGAAGTTTTGTCTGTACTCAAATCATGCCATAAAGAAAACTCAGTTTGGTTTCGACATTCACATCTTTCGGTCTAACAATGCTTTGGAATGTATGAAAAATGAACTTGTTGTTTTTTGTTTCCAAAAGTATTCTTCTTGAAACCTCATGTGTGCACACTCCTTAGCAAAATGGAGTGGCTGAGAGGAAGGATGGACATCTGTTAAGGTTGCTCGGACTATGATGTTTCACATGGAGTTCCTAAGGGTTACTGGGCAGATGCTTTTTTAACTGCATGTTATCTTATTAACTGTATACCTTCATTTATGTTGGGTGAACAGATTCCTTTTCAGTGTATTTTTCAACAGTCCCCCTTATTTTATCTTCGTCCTTGTATCTTTGGTTGTCTGTTTTGTACATGTTCTGCATCCAGGACTTGATAAGTTGTCACCCCGTGCAATCAAGTGTCTCTTTCTTGGTTAGTTCCATACTCAAAAAGGATATAAGTGCTTTGATCCTCTTTCTTGTAAGTCATTTGCTAGTGTTGATGTTACTTTCTTTGAAAATACTCTCTATTTCTCTAATGATGGGAATTCCTTGTCTATTGAACTACTGCCTTCCTGTCCATTGTCTCTTCAAGTTGTTATTGATAGTTCCCTTGTTCTTCAAATCATTGCTGAAAAATCCGTTAAAGTCTCTACACGCAGGTAAATGGTGCGTACAGTTCAAAGTTCAGCAACTTAGCCCTTTACATAATTGGTATCTTCTGAAGGGTATCCTTTCTCTCAGATGTTTCCCACGATTTGGAATTGGCTATTGCTGCACAGAAAGGTAAGTGTTCTTATACCAATCATCCAATTGCTCAATTTGTTTCCTTTGATCATCTAAATTCTTTATATTGTCAGTTTGCCTTCTCTCTTTACTATGTCTATTTCTAAGAATTACTTGGAAGCTCTTTCCCATCCGGCATGGAGGAAGGCAATGGAAGAGGAGATGTTTGCATTGTATTCTTGGAATATACGGGAGTTAGTTACACCTAAGGCTAACACGGATATTTTTGGTTATCAATGTGTGTTTAATATCAACCTGATGGTATGATTGATCGGTTGAACGCACGACTAGTGGCAAGAGTATACACAAACTTTTGGAGTCAATTACTTTGAGACCTTATCTCATGTGGCTTGATTGAATTCTATTCGTGTACTTGTATCAATTGCAGTGACTAAACATCGGCCCTTGCATTGATTGGATATCAAGAAGGCCTTTTTGTACGGAGACTTGAGTGAGGAAGTACACATTGAGCAACCACCTGAGGTTGTTGGTTTGGGGAAGATTGGCAAAGTATGTAAGCTGGGGAAAACAATTTATGGTTTGAAACAGAGTCTATGTGCATGGTTTGCGAAATTTATCCAAGTAATGATAAGGTTTGGATATCACCGAAGTCATGCAGATCACTCAGTATTTATTCGTCAGTGTGCATTAGGAATAGTGTTGCTAATTGTATTTGTGGACGATATTATCATTTCAGGCCGCGATGTGCATGGGATTGATGCAACTAAGAAGTATTTGAAACAACACTTTCATACCAAAGATTTGGGACAGCTAAAATATTTTTTGGGTATAAAAGTAGCTCGTGGACAACAAGGTGTGTTCTTTCTCAAAGGAAATATGTTACTGATCTGCTTGATGTGACAGGAGTGCTTGGAGCCAAATCAGTTGATACATTGATGGAATCTAACCTCCGTTTGGATATTGAGGATAGCACTGCATTTGAAGATAAAAAATAATACAGGAGACTGGTTGGGAAGCTTATATATCTTCACGAGACCTGACATCTCCTTCGCTGTAGACGTTAGTCAATTTATGGAGAATCCCAAACAATATCATTGGAATGCGGTATGCCAAATCTTACGATATTTGAAAGTGCTCTTGGAAAAGGATTGGTGTATTATCCAAGAGGAACCCTTGATATTTACTGCCTATTCAGATGTAGATTGGGCTGGATCTAAATAGATGAGCATATTACTTCCGGGTTTTGCACATTCATTGGTGGTAATTTAGTCACATGGAGGAGTAAGAAAAAAAGCCTGGTTGCTAGGTTTAGTGCTGAAGCAGAGTATTTGGTTATGGCTCATACGACTTGTGAACGAATCTGGTTGAAAACTCTTATGATAGAATTTGGTTTTGTAGAAACGAAGTGTATAACTATGTTTTGTGACAATCAAGCAGCTACATTCATTGCCAGCAATCCTATGTTTCATGGGAGAACCGATCATAAAGAGGTTGTTAGAGATGCAGTTATGAGCAAGAAGATATGTACTCCTTATGTCAGATCTGAAGATTAAGTGGGAAATGTCTTTACCAAGGCTCATGGTCGTGGTCCATTATCAGTTATGTATTCTAAACAGGGCATGGGAAACATATATGCTCCAGATTGAGGGGGAGTGTTAAAAGTGTAACTATCCAACACACGATTTTTCCTTCTCTTAATCCGTTTCGTCTCTTCTCTCTTTTTACTCTTATTTAACATACCTGAATAGGAAGTATTAGTAGACAAGTGAGGTTCTTGAACTGAGCTGCCATGTGTGAGATCCATGTCTCACCAGGATTCTAAGCTTTGAGCTTTTCAGCAGATAAAACGCCCCTTATGAACAAATTTGTCTTCTTCAAAGAACAGAATAAAGATTTGCTATGTATTTACTATTTGCAACTTATCAAAACATTTATCATATTCTTTTGTATATGTTTTTTTTTTCATTAGAAAATGTTATTGACTTGTGTTAATAGGTTGTCTTTTATATATTGACATTTTGCTTCGAAATATTCTAGCTTTCTAGATTTAGAATATTGGAAAGATATTAGATAGCAAAAAACAATACATTTTACTAAGAGGTAGATGGATTGCAAAAGCATATATTTCTTTGTTTAATTTTCTTATTTTGTTCTATTATTATAATGTTAAGATTTGTAAATCTTTAAGATATATTATATGATATATCTTCAAATGGATGAATGTTCGTGTTGCCACGGAATGGCGCAAACTCCGACTCGCTTCCCGGTCGGTGCGTGGTTCTTGCTCTCGTTCGTGGGGCCGAAGCGTGTGCGGGCGTGCCAGAACTTTTGCAAGTTCACCTGAAAGACAGGTTATGTGAGTCAAACTGCGTAATTTGATTGT
>JAUPMG010105829.1:0-12157 GCA_031762675.1 Pachysandra terminalis | reverse complement strand
CGCGGTCGGCGCTGAAGGGTGGTGGGGGACGGTGCAGCGAGTGAGGTTTGTGACACGAGGTGAAGAAGAAGGAAGAAGAAGGGTGTTAACTTTTTTTGAAATACTTTTTAATAAAGTAAAGTGATGGATGTTAACTTTCGTTCGCGTCTCTCTAACGCATGGGTTCCACTTTGTATAGATGTTGCCACCACAATTTCAGCACACGCCCAACACACCGATTTTTAGCATAGAAGATCTGCGTCCCTATTATTATGTGACATGGACCTACAAAAAAAATCATTTGAAAAAGAAAAAGGAAGATTCAATTATTATGTAGCATGGACCCACAATTGACCGAAAGAAAGAAACCTCAGACTATGGTGCATACTTCGTGGAGATGCGTGGCAGCCTATTTGTGATTTTCTATCAAAAGTTCAAAGCGCATGACGGAGCAAAGAAAGAAGTGAGCTTTGTTTCCATTATTGTTCTGCCACTCAAATGGAAAGCCAAATATTTTTCACCATTAGGTTTCTTGTTTTTAAATAATGGCCTTATAAACTAAGAAATAGAATTAAAAAAATTAAATTAAAAAGACTTTCATCCAATCAAAAGTTAATAAAATATTAGCAAACAAAGTTAATAAATATTATACTATTAATAGGCAAGTGGGTTCACATCCATCTTTACTAAGAGTCCAATTAAGACACAAAGATCACTAAGACTAATTAGAAACAAATATCTTTAGTATGTTTTCTTCTTTAATGGGAAATTCTCTGATTATGATAAGAAGCTGGGGGTTTTCCTTGATTTCTAAAGCTTCAACTAGAAATCCACTTCTGTAGGTCTGCTTTCCATTTTATCTCATCTGTGTATCCAAAAAACAGGGATGTAATGTTCAGAATTTAGAGGCTTTCAGACAATTAGTTTTTTCACTTTTTCTTCTTGTTTATCTCTTGGGAGTTTCAAAAATGGCTGCTGCTTTGTTTGTATCAAATTTCATTTTGATTTGGGTACTCTTTAATGGCCATGTGTACGTTAGACAAGAAGAGGGGAGATGGAGGTGTGGTGTGGTGCGGTGGTAGCAGCGGCAAGAAGCAGTGTTGGTGTGTTGTAGATGGGGTAACTATCGCCGAAGAAAATGACTAGAAACACGAGCAGGGAGGTGAGAGAGGAGAGTAAATTGAGGATTTCAGATTTTTTCAAAAAGTAAATATACCCAATAGGTTTTCCATATGGCAAAAGACCAAAAGGCAATTATCTATATATCTATATACTTAAGAGATGAATAAAGTTGGTCAATATAACATTTGACAATAATTTATATAAAGTAGGACATATGAACAATTTTCCCAAAATAAAAATTAATAAAGTCCGGTGCTAAGCTCTATGAACCACACAAAAAAAAGCACCATAAATATTTTTTTCCCTACTACTACTACTTAAATATAAAATTTTACGATGTCATTGGTTCATCTCAATTTGGATTGATTGAACCAATATACTTTTTGTTTTGGTAAAATTTGAACCAATATATTTTCTTGGTTCTATTCCTTGTACCAAATCCATGAGGAAAGTAATATGCCTTGGCTTGAGTTTCGATAGCCGGGAAATACAGGAAAGACAACTTTCCTGCGTTTTATGTGTATTTGGATGGTCAGAAAAGTGTGGGTCTCACTTAAAGTTTTTCAGTCAAATTCCTTTGATTGAAAGAAAATGTCCATTTTCATTTTCGTACTAAACACACAGCATTTTGTAGGAAAGGAAAACAAAACAACACATTCCCCACTTTACCCTTCACATCGAAGAATTAATTTTTCTTTTGCAAATATATAATAATAATAATAACAAAGTAAAAAATGATCACTTTTTTTAGAAGTTTATAAAAAATGAAAAATCCCTACCTGCCAACCCGACTAAACGGGTTAGGGTTGACCCGTTTATTAAATGGGTTGGGTTCGGGTTTATGTTTTGTCAACCTGTTGGAAAACGGGGTCAAACTCGACCCAACCCGCCTAACCCACGTTGATCGATTTAATGTAGTTTTTTTTTTCCTTTTTTTTTCTCTCTCTCTTTAATTTAGTATTTTACAATTTTTATTTTTATGGGTTAAAATATGATTTTAATGTTAAATAGATTTTTTTTACAATATTTATTAAAAATATAACGTTAAATAGGTGAAGTAAATGATTTATTATTTTATTAATTTAAAATTAAATTAATTAATTATTTAAATTTTAAACGGGTTGACGGGTTCAACCTATTTATGGGCGGATTGGGTTCAGGTCCATGTTTTCCTGACCCATTAATAAACAGAGGATATATAATTAATGGAACCTTTACGCTTGACGAGAGATAAAGCCACTTTCCTAAAAGAAACCCAGGTCACGTTCATGTACAAGTTAAATGTGATCAGGAGTGATGTTTAAAAACTTGCGAATAATTCTGATAGGTTACTTTGTTGGTCAACTCATCCTGATAACTAGAGTGAGTTTAACAAGTTGGTCACTAGACAACACGGTCGAGTAACTAGTAAAACTTGTTCAAGTTTTTTGTAATTCGACCAAGTAACTCAATTTTAAACTAAACTACCCTTAATTATTCTCTAATTCACAAAAATGAACCTAAATGCTAGTCGTGGGAGTTTTAATAAGTATAAGACTTTGGGCCTATTTTGCAATAATATTATAATTTTTTTTTTGTTTTATAGATACGGTTTATTTATAATTTATAACATGTTATTTAAAAATTATTAATAAAAATACCATCAATTTTGTGTTTAGCTTTTCTATATTTTTCTATGAGTTTATTTTTAAAATATTAATATATTTTTGTACTGACCAGTTGGTATTGGGCAAGTTACCTAGTTACTCGGATAGATCCGAGTTTTTAAACACTGATCGTGACTGAGCTAAAGAGAATATGATGCATGAAAATGATGCATGTGCATTATCGATGGATCAATGTGTTGAAAATTAATTTATATCCGAACCGGGTATTCATTATGTACCTTAATGCCTTTCAAAATTGAACACGTTGCTTAAATGGGTATGGCCCCAGCAATAATGCATACATGTCCTATAATGAATGGTGTCCAGGCATAATTACTTTTTCCCAGATTTTTAACCAAAATTTTAGAGTAAATAATTACTTATATTATTGGAAGACAAAACTCCTGTTTACCTAAATTCTGAAAGATCAACCGCCCGCTCTGTACTGCTAATTAGGGGTGTCAATTGGTTCGGTCTAAATCGAAAACCAAATGAACCAAACCGAAAAAAGTCAAGTTGGTTTGGATCTTTTCATTTTGGTTTAATTACGGTTTAAAAAATAATAATTTGAATTAATTTAGTTTAGTTTATGGCTAAGGCTTAGATTAAACCGAACCAAACTAAAAATCGAATTAGACCAATGTCTATATATAGATAGATAGATATATTAAATCGAACCAAACTGAAAAAACCAAATTTTTGGTTTTTATTTCCATTTGGTTTGGTTTGATTTTCGGTTAAATCCTCTGTACGTCTATTTGGTCTTGGTTTGACCACTAAACTGAACCAAACCAAGAGAATTACACCCTACCGTTAAAGTGTTTGGGTGTTGTTATACCTATAGTTCACCCAAAAAAAAGACTTTGCCTCCAAAAGGATTTGAGGACTGACCCAATGGGGGTCACATCGTTTGGAGCACGAGGCTGATCCAGAGGCTGAAGCGTGCTTGTATCCCATAATGATTTGCTTGTATCCAGTGATGAAGCGCTTGTATCCTGGATATAAATGAATCATCGCGCCAACCTCTGCACCAACTTTCGTCGACCAGACAATGTAGCGCGGTCACAATGCAACTCCTGTTATTAAAAGTGGGGTAGGCACCTCCAAAGGGAAATGAGGACTGTGACAATGCAATTCCTTTTAATAAAAGTGGGGTGGGCAGGGTAAGTTCAAGAACTTTGCCTTTTGTTTGCCTTAAGATGTTTGTTTTCATCATATTCAAACTAGGCCAGTGACATGAGGACTGTCACAATGCAATTCCACGTCAATAAAGGAAAAGAAAAGAAAAAGTCAAAAGTCTAATTTTTCCTTTTTAAAAGAAGCATAATTTTCAAACTTCTCTCCTAAGATTCTTCTAACCTAAACGAAGGATTACTATTATTCATGATTAACATGATTGATAATAATTAATTACTAAATTAGTTAATGTTTAGGTAAATGGTGGGGACCACCCATTGCTTTGCCCCCTTGCTTTTGTTATTGAATGATTCCATGCTACTGTTCCACCATGATAATATGTTCACTTTTCCATATCTGCCCATAATCATAGGCTACTGTATGATTATCATCGATTGGCGCAGTATCCAATGGCTAGGTAAACCGTCTGATTGATTACTTTCTATGGATCATTTGGACATTTGATGTGCATATACATCAAGTTGGATGTACAGATTTACACAGTAACTTATCCCTCATTACATCTGTGATCTGTTTAATGAGGTGAGAATGGCAATTCTCGTAAATTAAGCTTCTTAGAAGGCTAATATACCTTTCCCCATGATAATATGTTCATTGTTCCATATCTACCCATAATCATAATCATAAGCTACTGTATGATTATCATGGATTGGCGCAGTATCCAATCGCTAGGTAAACCGTCTGATTGATTGTTTTCTATGGATCATTTGGACATTTGATGCCCATATACATCAAGTTGGATGTACAAATTTACACAGTAACTTATCCCCCATTACATCTGTGACTCCCGCTCCCGCTCAAGCTCAACTCAGCTTGTACTTTTTCCTCTTGTTCACCTTTTTCGCTTCCCTCAGAAACCCTAAAAAACGCGACACAGGAACAGAAATTTGCTGTTAAAGGCTTTCCTTCGCCGGAAGAAGCTGAAATTGGCGGGAGAAACCATGAATTTTAACGGTCATTTTGGCAAATTCAAATAACTCTTAACGGCTATTTCTCAGAGCTTGCGTTTCAGGAATACTACTAGTTCATGACCATCAAATGTGCTTGTGTAAGTAAACAATTTACATTCCTTTACTTCCTGATGTGTTTTTCTTTTTTCTTTTATTTTAATTTGAGAGTTGAATTGAAGTTAAATATCTGCAATTCTAAGTGTTTTGTGTAATCGGTTTCAGTAGTCATTGATATTTAAGCTTGGTTTTTTTCTTTTTCTTAATCAGTTTCCAGCTTCTGTTCTAAATTCTCGGAAGTTTTATCGAAGTGGGGTTTTGATTTATTATTTATTATTATTTATCTTTTTTAATGGTTTGCTTTTCTTCAACTTTGAACTTTTGCAATGGTTGTAGGTTGTGTTTGTTTACGTTTAAAAAAAAAAAATCAGTTTTTGTGGCAATTTCTACTTGGAATTGGAGCTAAAATCGTTAATTTTATCTGTTGATTTGCATCCGCATTCATGGAGCTGTGAGCTTGGATTTTTATGGTAATTAGGTTTTCCGGATTCTGTATATTCTGTGTTTTTTAATTTTGAATTTTGGGTTTCTATTGTAATTGGGTTCTTTAATTTTGAATTTTGGCAGTGGATGCAGGTCTCTTCACCTTAAGTTTCAAACGACCTGGAGCTGCTTATAGACTTCTGGTAAATAGTGGTTGGATAAATAGTGTTTTCTTTCTGATGGTTCTTTGAGATTCCAAATACCATGGAGAATTCAGGGGTTTTGAAAAAATCAGATGGTTTTGATGGTAGGGTTCCTTCGTGTGTTGATGTTTCAGTGCAATTGGGATGTAGTTCTAGACAAAGTGAGAATCTGGGTAATGAACTCCTTGATGATTTGGATTCTTATCTAGATGATATCAATGATCGTTTGACCATCTCGAGGATGGTGAGTGACTCTGTTGTTAAGGGCATGGTGAATGCTGTCATGGAAGAGTCGGCTGAGAAAATTGCTAAAAAAGAATTGGAGGTGGATGTATTGAAGGGGATGTTGAAATATTATCATTTAGGTGCAGATAAAGCTGAATCATTAGGGTCCTCAGAACTATGTGTTGAATCAAAAAGAGCAAATCAGAAGCTGCATTCAGGCTTTTCAGAGACGGTTGTAGAATTGGACAGTATGAACCAGTGTTTGGCTAATCTAAGTATAGCAGCAGAAGAGCAGATTAAGAGGCTTAGCAAAGAAATTTGCAACATAAAGGGGTGTACTTCGATCAGGAGAAAAAACTCACAGTCCGATTTATTGGGATTAGGTGGTATTCTACAAGAGAAGGTGCCTGAGAAATGGGTGGAGGTGGATAAGACCATTGACACTTTGAAGACTACACTAAGAACTGTATTTGAACAGGTAGACACTGTAGTTTACTTGTCCAAGACATCAGTTGGTGAGTGGCAGAAGGAGCGAAAGGTTCAAGAAGGGCTTGAAGCTATGGTGATTCGGAATTCTATTAGGAGCATCCAGGAGGAGTTTGAAATAAAATTCTGGGAACAAAGAGATCGATTTTGTGGTAAGCAAAGTAGCCGGCTTGCCAATGTAGATGAGCTTTCAAGTTTACAGCAAGAACTCAATGCCATTTCAAAATATCTTGCCATTCCTGAAATGGGGCTACAGTCATCTCATGGTTCCCATGAAATTGGCGAGGAATGGAACAATGATATGTGGAAAGATCACTCTCATCACAAAGTTTTGAGCAATCACATCTTGTCTTCAACATCCATTTGGGAGGGAAATGGTAAACATGGGGAATCTAAAAATACCACGCCAGAGAATATGGACCCTGCCCAGCTAAAGCAAATGTCAAAGGATGAATTGATAAATTATTTTAGGACTGAAATGGCTGAGATGAAAAGAAACCATGAGTTGACTGTGCGAGAGAAAACTGAAGATTATTTCAGCCTTAGGCGGGAATCCCTCAAAGCAACGTCGTCTTCATTACCATTGAGAAAGGATAAAGATTTTGATATCTTGAGGAAAAAGATCCCAGAGGTCATTTCAAAATTGGATGATATCCTCACTGAGAATGAGAAATCACCTACATTGTGTCATGATTCTGAGAATCTCAGCAGCCTGAAGAACAGACTGGATGCCCTCCTTTCTGAGAACCGCGAGCTTAGATACTTGCTTACAGACAAGCGAAAGGAAGTAAAATCCCTCTCATCACAGGTTTCCCAAGCTGAAGATAAAATATCAAATCATTCTTTAATTGAGGCAAATCACTTCAAACAGATTAGGAAGCTTAAAGCTCTTATAGAAGATACAAAAATAGAAGCTTTAGTTAGGGAAGAGGTATATAAATGTGTTCTAAGGGAGGTGGCTTGCCAGATTAGGTGGGATGAAGAATCAGGTATGGAATCTATAATCATGCAAGAGATATGTGAAATTATTTTCAGAGAAGCTATTAAGGATGCTGAAGCTACAATTAAGTGGGAAATTGAAGATTCAGAAATGGAGGCTATTGCTATGCAAGAGATGTGCAGCATTATATTTCGAGAAGCTGTTAAGGATGCCAAGGCAAAATTCGATCTTATGGAGATGGAGTTTCAAAAGGAAAATGAAAATAAATTGTCTGTTGAGGCAAAGTTATTGGGAAAAGAAAAGGCATTTACTTTAGAAGTTGAAGATAAGAAGCGGTTAAAGCAAGAGATACACCTTTTGTCAGCAAAAGTGGAAGAAAAGGAAAAGTTATTTCTGGAGATGGGAAAACTGAATCAGAAGCTTAAGCTGGCAATGGATGATTTGAGGGAAGCTGATGAACATAGAAAAATGCTTCATGCTAGTATCCAAGAGAAGCAAAATACTATATTATTGGTTGAAGAAAAAGAAAGGGAATGCAGGAAGCACATGGAATCAATTGTGGTGTCTGTTGCAGAATTATCCAAAACGGTCCATGATTTTGAATTCAGAGTTGCAGAAAATCTCAAAAGGAACAATTTAAGGTACTTGTCCACAGATATCCAATATTACTTCTGCTTACGAATCTTCCAAGTGTTCCAGACATATTAAATTCCACTTCTCTGGTATAGTTCTTATTGATGGGGAAAGCTTGGCTCAGTCTTTCAGGTCTTCACATTTCTCGCTTCTATCCAAACCAACCTTCTAGTAGTAGGTATAGATTAGAATGTGCTGATTTATGGCCTTGATCATAAGGTGGTTCTCAGCATCTGATCATAATGCTTACCTCCACGGCATTGACTGTGAA
Organism: Pachysandra terminalis; assembly: GCA_031762675.1. Lineage (NCBI taxonomy): Eukaryota > Viridiplantae > Streptophyta > Magnoliopsida > Buxales > Buxaceae > Pachysandra > Pachysandra terminalis. The sequence goes on along the minus strand of JAUPMG010105829.1, from coordinate 4,025 downwards.
TATTCTGTTTGTGCAATAGATGTGATGTATTGGATGGTTATGACCATTCGTTATGGCAACTTTTTGTCTAGAAGATCATCTACGCTAGATCTATTAAATGTTGGGTCCTGACTCCTGAGTATGCATGGGGTTCATACTGCTATGAGCAGGTTGGAAGGTGGAATTGTTATGTTAGAATTGAGTTATCTAGTTAACCAACGCCCATCAATTTTTATGCTTCAATTCATCCTCATTAACATACATGCATTTCAAGCATGCTTCACCAACTCTGATTATTAATGGGATAAGCACCATTCATGTTTCTCACTTATCTGTGGCTTGTCTCTGCTGCCTCCTAACTTCTTTGGTCAGGCAAGCACGCCAACCTTGTGCATCTTTTCTTTCCCATCTAATATATCTACTTCTAAATACACTTTTTATTTATGCCACAGTTCTTTTTTTACTAAATTTGATGGTATTTCTTGAACTGAAATCAATAAATAATTTTTTATTTATACAGGAAAAGTTGAACTTTCAATTATATCTGCTTGCGGGAAAGAAATTTTTGTGAGAACAAACGGGGTTGATTTGGCAACAGGGTTGCAGATTAATCTGCAAATTGGATTAAGCCAACTCTCATTAATATGAAATCTTGTCATTCATAATTCACACAGACAACTCCCACTTTACTAGGACAGACCTCATTAGATTGTCATTTCTTTTCCCTGTCGGTCTCTATTATTCGTACTTTCTGTTACGGCTTGTTCACTTTGTTATTGTATTTTACAAATGCTATTTGATATATGAATCATGCCCATTTGATGTACCAATTATTATTATTATTATTATTATTATTATTGATGCTGCTTGTGATTTTCTGCCAAGTGATGTGCAGTAGGTTTTTTGATCTGCAACATGTAATCTATGTTTTGGTTCCAGGCTGGAAAAGTTGAGTTGCCAATGGAGTCCGATTATCCAGAGAGCTAGTTTACTTAGGAAAATGGGGTTAGTGTATGAGCAGAGGCTTGAAAGACGATCTTCTGACCTGCAAAAGGCTGAAGCTGAGGTACATGACATTGCCATGTTGCCTAGTTTTTCTTTTACTTTTTATGTTTTTATCTTTTGGGGTTATCATCGTTTAACACTATATCTAGATTTGACATTCTTGTAGATTTTAGTGAGATATATGGTGATTTTTTCTCACGTGACCTTACTATGAAGTGCATATATCATGAATTGATATGCCGACTGGCTTGAATAATGTGGGAGTGAGTACTTATCAAAAGAAAAAAAAGTGTATTAGCTGAATTAATGGTGACATTATTGAAGTTATAAATCATAGCGGAATTATATTTTAGGAGGATTTATGGTGGAATGACACCTCTCATTGCCTTTCTTTCTTGCTGGTAAACTTTTTTTTTTTTGCCCGTCTCTTGTGATATCAACATTGCCAGAAAGCCTAGAGACACAGAGTTAGAGGAGTTAGGCCTTCTATCAAGTCTCGTCTTTCTTTCATTCCCTTACCTATGATCCTTCCAACATACTGGATTTTTTTTTCTGAGTAACCAGCAATATATATATATATATATATCAATGAAAAGGAGTACCGCAAGAAAATAAAAAAAGCGCCAGGAATTCAAGATGAGAATCAAGGCCCGAACAGAAAAACAACAGTACAAATACAAACGACCTAGGGATCAATTACCGTCCAACATCTGTAGAGAAAACACCCATAATCGAATCACACTCCATCGTCGCCCATCTCATTAGACGGGAAACCCACGAACATGCCCTCTCTACTAACCCCGCTCCTAGCAAGCCGATCAGCCAAGGCGTTACCACCTCTCGGAATGTGTATGAAGGAAGCCCGAATCCAACTGCCAAGGTACTTGGCTAGCCTGACAAGATGGGAAAATCTCCATGGGCAGCTCTCATTACCCAGCATCCAAGAGATCACGGAGGCGGAATCGACCTCAACCACCACCGGTCTGTATCCCACACGAGCTGCTTCTCTAACCCCAGTCAATAGGGCCAAAAGCTTAGCCCTCGTAGAATCACCAAACCCAACCGTCCTAGAAAATACATGAAGCACCTGTCCGCTGTGATCTCGGAACACTCCACCAATCCCTGAGCTCCCAGGATTACCAAAGGATGAACCATCAGAATTCACTTTGATGCCCCCCTCCTTGGTGCTTGCCACCTGGTCACCACCTGCTCTGAATGAGGAGAAGATCTAGCCACATCAATCCAGCCTGCCAAAATGTCGGACATATAAATCCCTCTGAACGTAGGGAGACACACCATCCAAGAGCACACCAAATGCAAAATAGCGTCGATAATCAGGCCAATTGATCTCCACTTATCCTCAAAGATTCTCTGATTCCTTTCGCCCCAAAGGACCCAAAGAGTCGCATGCCACACTCCCTGGTATATCAACCTACCCCTCACACCCAACTCTGGGAGCCTCCACTGTACTAGGCTCTCACCAACGTCCTCTGGCATCACCCACCAAAATCCAAGCCGACGAAGGAAAAAGATCCAGACATCACTAGTCACAACACAATGCAAAAATAGGTGATCCATAGAACCCCCTGCCTTTCTACACATACAACACACATGGGGCGAACGTGCTCGGGTTGGCCACCTTCTTTGAAGGAGATCACAAGTGTTAATCTTGTGAAGAATAGCAGTCTAGACGAAAGCCTTAACTCTATGAGGGAAGGGCGGCCGCCAAACTCGACAATGAGGAAAAGAGGGGAGGACAAACTGTGGTTGTAGAGCAGAGAAAAAGGACCTGCCTGAAAAAATACCACTACTACATTGACTCTAAATCCGCCGATCACTAAACTCGGACCTCACAAAAACATCACTCAAGTTAACGAATAGAGCCCCAAGATCCACAACCTCAAAAGGGCACAGATCCCTCTGGAAAGTAAGATTCCACACCAAACATGAATCCAAAAAAGACAAGACCTCAGAGACGAGGGCATCTCGGATAGAGACCACCCTGAACAGACGAGGAAACTGAACAGCTAAAAAGGACTCACCCCGCCAAAGGTCATACCAGAAGCGAATCCGACTACCATCCCAAACGCTGAACCGGACAAGACTCGAGAAGGAAGGGAAAATCAGCTAGTCCTCTTTCCAAATGCACGCGTGAACCTCTGACCGAAGGGTTGCAATCCCAACCGTTGGAATGCTCGCCAAATTTACTGTGAACAACTTTCCTCAACAGAGCATCTCGTTCCTTGTTAAATCTCCACAGTCATTTGCCCAATAAAGCAATGTTACGATAAGCAATATTCCCCAGATTGTGCCCCCACTCTTCTTCTTTCACACCAAATCCCACAAGAAGTCTCTCTGAAGTTTCTCAAGGCATTTGACGATCCTCTTAGGGGCCCTAAACAGCGATAAAAGAGAGGTAGATTAGTCAAGGCTGCCCTAATCAAAGTGATCCTCCCTTCTAAGGGTAGGTAACATTTTTTCCACGTCGCAAGCCTCTTGCCAATTCTATCTACCACTGGATCCCAAAAACTGAGAGACTTAGGATTACCTCCCAAAGGCAACCCAAGATACATCAATGGCCACTCCTGGACCTTACACCCCACCCTAGAACTGACGCGAACACCTCTACCCTTTCCACGGGCAAATTTAGGCCCACCAGACTACTTTTCTCCAAATTCACCTTTAAGCCTGAAACCATTTCAAAGCATCTAATGATAGACTTAATCCAGTAAGTTTGGCATTCATCCTTGTGTAAGAACAAAAGAGTATCAGTTTTGGCTTAAGGAGGGAGATAATAATACCAGTTTTTTCCACAAAGCGGCGGTGGCCAGAAATTCAGTTAATTACATTGAGCGTCTTGTTGTTGATGAAGTTGTGGTGGAGGATCAAGTCATTATTAAGAAGGAAGTGGTGAAGTTTTATGAGAATCTTTTTCATAAAAACGAGAGTTTTAGACCAAAGTTAGATGGTGTTTTATTTGATTCTCTTTCGGAAGAGGATGTTGAATGGTTGGATAGGGAAGTTCTGGAGGAGGAGATTAA
>JAUPMG010105818.1:0-12157 GCA_031762675.1 Pachysandra terminalis | reverse complement strand
TCTAGAGAGAGCCTAGTATCATCTGGTGATTCCTCGGTGCTGCTGGTATCATCCAAAGACAATGATCTCTGATCTGATGGATCATCATAAGCCTCTATCATCTGTCTAGCTTCTTCAGACATTTGTTCTCTGTGCAAATCACTTGAAGTCAAATGGAAGACCCTGTGTCCAATACGTTAACAATCAGGTCAAGTTAAACAATATAAGCCTGAAAGAATGGAATATCCAGAGAATAAAGACGGAGAAGATACAGATAAGTCCTGCTCTGTTTCTATATAGCAACAGGACATAAGCACATAAGTTAGCATGAAAATCGGCTTGATCATTAGTCAAATAATAAACCCGAATAAGAACAATATTGTAAATTACTCCATCATTTAAGTTAGAGTTTGTTTCATGAACTAAAGCTTTGTAGACAGCAAAAAGCATACAGACTACATTAACACTAAACTGTAAATGTACTTTAATAAAATAGAACAACACTATCAGACTTTGGCTGTTCACTGTAACATGGAAGAAATTTAGCTATTCAACCAAATAAGTTAAAGGAGAACATAAAGAAGCAATTTTGTAAGCTAAAAAGTATTGGATTTTAATTTGTATAGGAATAGCCTGTTCAAATGCCAGATACATGTCAGATGTGCACTTCTACAATGATCGTATGTGATATACTAGTTTTGGTACAGTTACCCAAAGTTTGAAGATGCATAAATACAACATATACGGGTTTGTTCAAGAAAATAAAGACATTGCAGCAAAGCCTATTGGAATGCTGCCCATCACAAAGCATTTGAGTACAAGTTATGAGATTGATTTGCAAAGCTCAACAAGGTTATACAGAAGCACATGACCATCCTCAAGTCCTCGATGTCAACAGGTTATGAGAATGATTTGTTAGACAACAGTACAATAGGGCACGGAAAAAAGGTTTTGGTTCATCTACTTTTCTTTTCCCCCTTGAGGATAATTAATGATGAAGAAAACAGCTACCAGGGCTATTCAGCCATTAGACTCCATCTTCGGTCGTCAATAACTACATCTAAGGGTAAAGAACTACCCAAGAATCTTTATCTTCTTACAAACCCACTCTTAGCAAGGGAGTCAGCAAAAGCATTTACAAATCAGGGACTACATTTGAAAAAGATGTTCAATGATGATCCTAGAAATGAGGCCTCCTCTTCAAGTATTAGTATCGTCATGAACAAGTAGAAGCCTAGAAGGAGATCTAATCCATTTTGTGATTACAATTGAATCTTCTTCGTTGTTAATCCTGTCCCAACCACAAATAATGACAGCTATTTTAGCACTTTCTTATTAGTGCCAACCGTTCAGCCTAATTGAGTTTTTAAATGGATTTTTCTTTGATAAAGAGCTGAATCATATCATCCAAGACTGATCTTTTCATTGTTCTTTGGCATATTTTTTTTCTCTCATTGTTCTTCTCATTTTCTCCTTCAATCTGAAAACACAACCTTTTTTTTCCCTATTGCATTCAGCAAACAGCCGAAGCATGGTAAATCTGTAGCGTGTCCGTGTCTGAATCTGTGTCCACATGTATGGACACCCAATTTGGACATGGGTTTTGCCGAATCCATGTAACATAGGACACCGGCCATTACTTATCATTTGCAGATAACACTATGTTATTCGTGATGTAAAGCACTTCTAACTGTAAGCAATTAGATGGATATTGAAATGTTTCTAGGCTGCATCTGCCTTAAAGATAACCTTCTTAAAGAGTGAATTTGGAATTGAGGAGGTCATTAACCTTGAGCATCTTTCTGTCAATTGAGGTTGTAGGACTTTTTTTTTGAGACTTCCATTAGGTGATCCTCAAAGAACCATTTCTACATGGAATCCCGTAGCGGAGAAAACTTGACGGAAACTTTTTGGAAAAGAGTTCCTTTTTCCTAAAGGTGGTACCTGATTTTGATTTAAGGCTCATTTAATCTTGCAGCGAACTTCCACTATCATTTTACTATTCTGATTGGGGTGATTATGAAAGTGGGGATATTGCAGAGGGATTTTCTTTGGTGTGGTAATGGGGATCAATTCAAATATCATCTTGTTAGCTGGGATCATGTGTGCAAACCCAAGCATCAAGAGATCTTGTTTTTTTTTCATGAATAACAAATATATATAGATAATGAGGATGAAGAATGTACAAAAAATGGCTATACAAGCCAAAAGCAAGATAGAAAACAAGAAATTAAAAGGGAAAAAAAATTAAAAGAACAAGGATGAGTAACAAGGGGAAAAAAGTAATGACAGATACAAAACTATTTCGCAATCACTTCTTGTGTTAGGCATGCCACGGAAAAAAAGTTATCTCTAGTGACACCTACCCTAGCCAATCTATCAACCAAATCATTAGTGAATCTAGGTATGTGAGCAAACGAGATGTTCAACCCATTGGCCACTGCTACTGTCAAACAAAGTTTTAAGAGTCGCCATGATTGTGTCTGTCAAGTATTAATTCATGAGTTAACCATCGAAGAATCCTCCTCAACCGCCAAATCTCAAAGTTCCTGTGATCTAGCTTTCCTCAGATCTTCCTTTAATGCATGAATCTCGGCTCAAATGGCATTGCCTTCCCTAATGGGTTAGAGAAAGCATCTAGATATTACCCAAAGAATCCCCAAGAACACACCAATCCCCGATAGGCCCGGGTTATCCAAAGAACAACTGTCAAAATTGAGCTTAACAGCCCCCTCCATGGAGGCTACCAACTCACTCAACGAGTACCATAGCCCGAATACAGAAATATAATCATTCGCCAATCACTAGTGACCTCTAAAACACAATAGAATCTATAATTGTCTGTAGTGCTATCCTCAACTCCAGGAAAATCCTACAAGCCCTCTCCATCAAGAGGGACCAGATCATCACAGAAATATACAGCTATGTCTAGCAAACTGTTCCTCTTCCCCAAAGCAAGGAATCTCCACTGCTCCATCAAGGAGTGGAAATCCACTGGCATCACTAAAACCAACCCGGGTAGCCAAAAGACAAAAGATTCACATCTCCATGGCAAAACCTCTACATGCAACAAAGCTCTTTCGCTAAATAAGTGTAGAGATATAGGGAGGAGCTTACTAAATTTTGGAGAATCATTATTGACTCCAAAAAATTGGATGCAGAACCTGGAATAGAATAATATCTCGATCAAAGGGAGCTAAAGATGCAGTCTATGGAAGTCTATTGCCACTACCATATAAGAGGATTTCCTCAAAGAGGTTTCTTGCAAGATATAAAATGATGTAGCTACTCAGTTTGGTTGGATTGGTGGTGTTATAGATCAGCTTTTTGTAATTATTTCCCCAGTTCATGGTACGAAGTATTGGTCAAAACTGGCCCATACAGCTGATTCATATCGGTATCCTAACTCAATGGAGCGATATAAAAGAAGGAAAAAACTCTATATATTGACCGGTAGGTAGTATATTGCCTAGACTGGTCGATAAGATCACTACTTAGTTCTCAACTAACCATTATCTCCTTATATGATTCCGGCAACTTGAGAATGCCATCTTCAACTTACCAAACTTGCATTCTTCTTGTGAGGTTGGATTTGCGAAATTTTTGAAGCCCACCAAATGTGACATGCTTTTCCATCTATTGGCATTTCAAACATGATTCATTGCCCGATGGTGTTGGATCTGATCAATGCAAAAGTAATATCCCCAATTTCTTTCAATTTAAAGCTTAGACAAAAATTTTAAGATAAGGAGAATTATCGATGCAAGGAAAATTTTGTTCGCTACATTTCAAGGAAATTCAAAACCATGAGCGTAACCCAGTTAGCAATAAGAGGTATTTTGTCTAAAGAAATATTTTATAGTCATGCAAAAGAAGCACATAACGTAAGTCATGCATCCTCCCAAATCTGATTTTCATCACCTTTCCCTTCCAAGATTCTGATCCATCAGAGAGAAGGTAATATCCTATGAATTACTTTCCAAGGACACGAAAAGGTTACGTGATTGGCTAGTTTTTTTGTCCCACCTATTCCATTCTATATTCGCAATCAAACATGGCTTCTTCTTCCACCTTCCCAAGGCATGAATGTTGTTGGCAGCCGGTGGCTTTTTGAAAAAAAGAAAGAAAGAAATAAAAAGCTGACGCTAGAGCCTTATAAAGCGCAATTAGTAGCTAAACTAAAGGCTACAATCAGCAACACCAGCCAAGGTTATCAAAACGCCTAGGCGAGTCCAGGCGATAGACCTGGCCATCTCCTAGGTACTAGCCTAGGCGATTGGGCGCTCGCCTAGGCAGCATTTTTTAAACAAAAAGAGCTATAATAAATAGATACCATATATATCATTTATAGAAATGGCATATGCCAATATTTGAAATAGAATTTAATAATTTTATAATTCAGAAGTAACAATTTCATAATTCAGACAGTTAGAAACATAATTAATAATTTTTTTGATAATTATAACATATTAATAATTTCATAACTCAGATCAGATATTTAGACCTAGAAATTAAATTCAGAAAAAGAACAAGCAAAACAAAAAAAAACAAAACATGGGCAGTCGGCGCAATAGGAAGGGAAGAGTCAAGAGAGAGAGAGAGAGAGAGAGAGAGATGTTCAAGCTCTATGGTTCAACTGTTGAACTTCAAGTCTTCAACTCATAAAAAGCTTATTGTCTAATGTAATTAAGATTTTTAAATCTTTAATTTAACCAGTTAAAAACAAAACATAAGTAAACTTTAAATAATAAATTAATTAGAATAAAAGTAATCAATAAATTAAAATATAAAATAAAATTAATCAATTTTACAACTCGGGGGACCACCCGGCCAAATTAGGCGACCAGGCAGTCGCCTTGTGGCCTAGGCGGTCGCCCAGGTTTCCAGGCGCTCGCCTAGGCGTACTTAGTCTAGGCGGGCATCGCCTGGACCTCTGAGAAAACGCCTGGTCGCATAGTTATTAAAGGCGGCCGCCTAGGCGACTAGGCATTATCCCAGGGGTCCAGGTGATGCCCGCCTAGACTAATTACGCCTGGGCGACTGCTTAGGCCACTAGGCGACCGCCTAGTCACCTAAGTTACCTAGGTGGTCGCTCGGTTGTTAAATTGACTTATTCTAATTATTTTTATTCTAATTAATTTATTAATTAAAGTTTAATTATATTTGATTTTTAGCAATCATTAAAAGGTTAAAGAGCTTCTCCAAAACAAAAACAAAAAAAAGGGCTTGGAAGACCTTATCTATTGAAGACTTGAAGTATTCACAAAAAAAAGGGACTTCGAACTTGGAAGACCAGAACACGACCAGGTATGTTCATCAAGCCCTAAAGGAAAACCCTCTTCTCTCTCTCTTTCGTTCAGCCCTTGAGCACGACCAGGACCAGGTATGTGATTCTCTCTCTCTCTCTCTCTCTCTCTCTCTCTCTCTCTCTCTCTCGATCTACCCCTGTTTTTGTTTTCTGTGCACAGCTGCGTTTGGGACCTTTTTTTTTTTTTTCTTTTTTTCTGTACACACTACACAGCAAGGTTCTCTCTCTCTCAACCCCTGTTTTTTTTTCTCCGTATACAGCAATTGCTGCCCCTGTGTTTTCTGTAAAAAGGACTAACACCACTATCCTTACAATGTGTGGGACTCCCACTTGTATGTGAGATCCAGGTTATACTTTCTGGTCGTGTGGTTGAAGATGTTAAATAGTCTTCAGTGACACCCAATTACTGCTTCATACCACCTCCCATGTTTTACCTTGAAAAATTTGGGAAAATTCATGTGCAATTAATTGAGAAACTTTGAGAAAATTGAAGTGACACCCAATTGCTGCCCCTGTTTTGATAAAATTCATGTTATATTAATTGTTATTTCAAATATTGGCATATTACATTTCTATAAATGACATATGGAATTTATTTATGATAGCCTTTTTTTATTTTTAAAAAAATGTTGCCTAGGCAAGTGCCCAATCGCCTAGGCTAGCGCCTAGGCGATGGCCAGGTCTATCGCCTGGGCTCGCCTAGACGTTTTGATAACCTTGCCTGGTCGCCTAGGCGACTGCCTTTAATAACACTGACACCAGCACAAGTGATTAAGAGAAGATCACGTCTTTGAAGGTGGCGGCATCACTGTCTACAGGTTGAGTCACGAGATCTAAAGTGCAAGTACTTGACGTCGCGAATCAAGAAATTTGGGTGATAAACGACGGCGTTGGTCCATCAGTGCCTTAGGGGCAATCATATGCACCAGTGTATGAAAAGACATTTGAAATTCTTACAGTTGCTGGGGGAAGAAAAAAAGGATTCCGGCAGGTTTTGCCACTTATGATCAGTGTTCACACGAGCGAGACAGTTCTGTGTATTACAATGTTCAAGCAGCATTCTTGTCAAAATTACTGTATAAACCATACATAACCACTGTGCTGGAGCAAAACAAAGATTCAAGTTTGACATAAGAAGGTTCGAATGAATTTGCTTTTACACTTTGCCAAATATTGGTAGTTCATTGTTCTTCGGTTCAACTGTCCAGTTGAAGGGTTCAATTGCAGCCGAAATGTATACATCTAATTCAAATTGTTCCTTAGCAAAGTGTAAAAGCAAATTCAAGTCTGATGAATATTGCCTGCATTCCTCCCTCCTTAGCAGTGGAACTCTACAGATTTGAATGTCAAATTGTTCCCTAGCATCCCCCATTCATCCCACCTCCATCATAGTATAACAGTCTCTCCTTTATAGCAGTCCAAATGACAAAGTATAGCAGTCCCTCTAGCAAAAATCGGATGAGAAGCTAAGCGAACCTAACAGGAGCCGGTTACCGAGTCACCAGGGGAAACCATTGCCTGAACTAGGATTCAGGCTTTAAGATTTCTGTGTTGGACAATCCATACGAAATCCGTACCAAATCAAGAGACAAAAGGGAACGTCGAAGAACCAAATTATCTTGTAAACCATTGAACGGTTCAATGTTTTACAGTCAAAACTGCACAGTTTTTGCACTTTTCATATAATATTATGGTTTTTGAATGGCTAGAAGAATCAGGTGGTTTGGAGACCATGAATTAAATGGTTCACAATTCTGATGATCCAGCCGTGCGGTCCAGTCCAGTTATCAAAACAATGGCTATCACAGGGAAGAGCATGAAACTTGTTCACGTATTAAGCAAAAGATGACCTGAGCAACGATAAGGAAGACCAAATCATAGAACTGTCAGAAAATATATTCAGTGAAATATGACCAGCAGTTCTGCAACCTAGAAATTTGCTAACTAAGAATCTGCATAATTCTAGGTGCACTATTTTCTCGTCAGGAGATTTCATATTTGACCTATTCATTAAAAAAAAAAATCATATTTGAATTCTGTCATAATGCTTGTTCTCACCCATTTTCATAGATTTTTATTCTCTTCACTGAAGCAGTCATGCCACAAGATTTGACCAGTACTGAAACATTGGAGGTAATGCTGGAGAAAATAATAAAATAAAAAATAAAATTCAGTAAGAGTAAGAGACACCTTACATATGTTTTTATTTCAAGGATAAAACTCTCTCTCCACTTGGATCATGAGGGTTGTGAAGACTGCATTAGAAATTCCATCTGCAGGATACAGGAAACCTAGATCAATCCTGTTCGTAAGATGACCGCAACATCAATGTACAAGCAGTGCTCTTCTACATTGCAAATGCCTTAGAACCTCAACTATTTGAAGGAACCAATACATAAAAATGTTTTTGTAACCGCAATTGCACAGAATTACTAACATTTGGCAAGATAACTTTGCCCTTATTTAGCATAGAGACAGTATACCAAAAAAGTACATTCACCAAATATGGTGTACAAATGCATCATAAATATTATACCGTCAAAGCATATTGGCTCTAGCTAATGGTACCGTCAAAGCATATTGGCTCTAGCATTGAACCATTAGCTAGAGCCAATGACTAATGGTTCAATCCATATAGAAGGGAGACAGTAGCAACTCAACCCGGTAACCCAGCTTGAACGGTTAATCCAAATGGTTGCTTACTTATAATCAATTAGTAGCATTTTTCCATGCTTGTTATAATTTTGTTTAAACATCTCTACATGATACCTAACTGTTTCCAGTGTACCGTCATCATGATTGCTAGATTCTCAATATATATTTGTTCCCATATGAGCTTCCCATTATCAAATCCAAACTAATGACAATTGAAGCCAGGATAGCATACTGATGCAACTTCTTTTTTTTACAACAAATTTTATTAAAATTAGAGGGGATACAAAGACAAACACCAAAAAGATAAGTGAAATAAAAAAAGAAAAAGCGAGAAAGAGAGAGAGAGAGAGAGAGAGAGAGAGAGGAGAAAAGCAAAAATAGAAAAAGCATCCACCAATGAAAATCACAGCACCCCTGGAAAAATCTCCTAACAAAGAATCCTTTTTCATACCATTCTTGACCAGACCATCCGCAAAGCTATTAGTAGTCCTATGCACCTTACTGAATGCACTGTTCATCAAGAGTACCAAAAAGGCAAAAACCTCACCAATATAATGTAGTGATCTAGTCACCAAGAACCACCCGAGGTGTTTCTAGCCTAAGAAACCACTATAAAGTACAAAAAATCTCCTTCCATCACAATATCATGGAAATACATCTTCTTAGCCTCCTTACATGGCTAAGACATCGGCCGATTTGGATTTACTCTCTCCAATGGGCCTTAAATATCAATGAATAATAGATTTCCCACTATCTCCAAAAACTCCTCCAATGCTAAAAAGATAGGGATTGCCAAGTGAGTTAACATGAAAGTTTAAGCTTGATAAAATTGGGTGGTGGCAGCCTCCAATTTTATCTTCTCCAGCATTTTCTTTTCTTTTCTCCCAAAATCCAAGGTTCCAAACACAGCCTATAATAATCGAAGAAGTAAAATCCCTTCTAAAGAGAGAAATAACACACTGTCAATGATCTCCAGATTTAATGAAGTCCGGCCATCAAGATTCTACCATTTCTCTCACCTCAGTGCACCTACAGGCCACATGAATCATAATCCTGCATAAGAATCAGCCTTTACCCCCTTAAACTAGGCAGAACGAGTAAACAAAGAGATGGTTAATGTCATGACTCATAAGGCATAGACCAAGACAAACCCAAAAGCTGAAGATGATATCTCCATTCCGCTCTAACAACCTCAATTTAAAAATATACGCAAAGCCATCTCCATTTCCCCCTAAACATCATGCAGCACTTAGGAGACAAAGCTTTGTGTTACCTTCTCCTTTGGAGGACACCATTAGTATTGATTTTCCAAAGAGTAACCGCCCATACAAGGCCTAAACACGAAGGGGTATGGAGGGATCCAAACTTTGAAATAAGGGAATGAAAAGGGCAATCTAGGATATATAGAATACAATGCTAAAAAAGATTTAATCGTTGATACACTGTTGGGTGAAAGAGTCCAAATCCTATTATCAGATTCAATAGGTTCAGTAAAAACAACCTGCAAGTAGTCAAATAAGAGAGTTGTTCCAGCATATTGGCTGATCCAAGATCTCTATAAAAGCATAACTTCCAAAGCAAATCTCACATTGACTAAGATAAGATACCGACCACTTTCAAATCCTAAAGTCAACATGATTGAACAAATGAAGGAACTTAGTACTACGCAAAGAGTTCCCTAGCATAAGTCTAACCAGAAAAAAATATTAGATTCATTCCCAACCATGATATAAGTAAAAGGAAACGATGTCAGGGCTAAAGCAGAAATGTTTCCACAGGCCATAAGTCCATATTCAGGCTCTAGTGCTGATGTGGCAGCCAGTTCTGGTCCATGCCGTATTTGTTTCAGATAATCATGCTCCATAAACTATCCTTTCAGAGCTAAACCTTTAGAACACTTCTTGAGCAAGGCAGAATTGTGCGCTGAAATTCTTCCAATGATCAGACCAGACTCTTCTTTGCCTTAGCACACCTTTCTGCACAATACAAAATGGTTCTTCTCCTCTCCCTCCGAAGAAAATCTCTATCAAAATTTTCTGAACTTTTCTCCATTTTCACTGGGAAGTTAAATAGGAAAAAAAAAAAAATACATAATACGATTTGTTAAGATCAACTTGATAAGAATGTCCCTCCCACATGAAAAGAGATAATTTCCTTCCATCTGGCCTAGCTACTATTAAACTTTAAAATGAATGGATCCCAAAAGTTGAGGCTCGTAAGGTTATCACCAAGAGGGAGATCTAGATACTTAAAAAACAACTCTTCTACTTAACACCTAAAACATATGTAATATCCTCCACCTCAGTCTACTGAGTATTGATACCAGCAGAACTGCTTTTCCTAAATTAATTTTGAGGCTCTATATCATTTTGAAACACTCCAAAATATTCCTAGCTCTTCTAATCTAATCAAGGTCTGCCCCGCAGAAGAACAAGGTATCATCTGCAAATGGGATATTGATACTATCACTAAAACCTTCAAAAAAGCCCAACAACCTTGAACCTACTAAGAAACTGCTAAGAAGATCGACAACTACGTTTTAGAAGGAACAAGAAGAAAGAATCTCCTTATTCATCAAAAAAAAAGAAGAGACAATCTCCTTGAAGAAGGTCTCCTAGGAACTAAAGGAGCTGGTCGTGGAAATGGAACCATCAAAGAAAAGCAGGAAGCCAACATCGCCAAGACAACCCTAATCCATTTCCTCCATCTAGGATGAAAATCTTTCCAGTATAAAACTGTCCAAAAAATTCCACTTTACCTTGTTATATGCTTTCTCAAGAAGAGCTTGCAAAAACCAGACCTTTTTCATCCATTCTCCTCCACTCCACATGTTCACTAGCATTGAGCAACCCATCTAAAATCTGTCCAATAACTACACTTCTAAGGCACCACTCACAAATCACGTCCTTAAACCTGAGAGAAAGAGCCTTGTCAATAATCTTATAAATTACAACCACGAAACTGATTCTTTTATCTTTTTTTTTTAATTGTAATTCTAGTATTAGCTCTTCAAAGTTTTAGCCAGCCAAGAAAGAATAAAAATTGCATGGCCAACTGTGGTGACTATCCTTGACTTTCATCTAGATCAGAATCTGGATGATCATTAACTCCATCCCCTCTTGAATACACTGCAAGTAGATCATTCAGAATTTGCTCTTCTAGAGAGCCATTTTCCGATGCCAATCTTTCATACTCCTTTCTAAGAATGAAAATCTTTCCAGTATAAAACTGTCCAAAAAATTCCACTTTACCTTGTTATATGCTTTCTCAAGAAGAGCTTGCAAAAACCAGACCTTTTTCATCCATTCTCCTCCACTCCACATGTTCACTAGCATTGAGCAACCCATCTAAAATCTGTCCAATAACTACACTTCTAAGGCACCACTCACAAATCACGTCCTTAAACCTGAGAGAAAGAGCCTTGTCAATAATCTTATAAATTACAACCACGAAACTGATTCTTTTATCTTTTTTTTTTAATTGTAATTCTAGTATTAGCTCTTCAAAGTTTTAGCCAGCCAAGAAAGAATAAAAATTGCATGGCCAACTGTGGTGACTATCCTTGACTTTCATCTAGATCAGAATCTGGATGATCATTAACTCCATCCCCTCTTGAATACACTGCAAGTAGATCATTCAGAATTTGCTCTTCTAGAGAGCCATTTTCCGATGCCAATCTTTCATACTCCTTTCTAAGAATTAATTCTTCTCTGTGCACTCCTCTGATATTTCAAGCACATGTCTGCAAAGTGCTTCAATTAAATCATTCTCCCTCTGCCTTGCTTCCCTTTCATATTGTTCTTCTATTTGCCTCTTAAACTCTCACCCATTAAAAATCTTGGCTGTTCCACTTGAGGAAGCCATTGGGTAGCAGATAAATGGATGAGATCCAAAAGGCCTTGCTGCCCCACTTGGGGAAGGCATTGGATAGTGTAATAACCCGACACCCTTAATAGAATATATCCCTAAGTTATTTAATTTTTTATTTTTTATTTATTTATTATTATTGCATTATTTAAATTAATCATTTATTTCTAATTCTAGGATTAAATTAATTCTTTATTAATGTTTAGTTTTAAACTAGGGATTATTTTGTAAATAGTAAATTCGGTTAGGGTAGTTTCCTATATATATTTTATAGGGATCAAATTTTAATAATGATAAGTTCATAAGGTTTATTAATTTAATTAGTTGCTTAGAGTAATAGGACTCTAG
>JAUPMG010105807.1:0-12158 GCA_031762675.1 Pachysandra terminalis | reverse complement strand
GGATGCCTATTTTGCAACTGAAATAGACATAATTATATGGTGATGACATATTCAATTAATACGTAAGAAGTAAAATATCGTGCTATGTAATGAATTTTGAAAGATTTAGAGCAAGCTTGTTGATATATGAATAATTGATACTACTTTTATTCTCCATATTTTTCACTTTTTGTACTTTTAACAAGGTTTCAGATAAATTGAAATGAATCCTAAGATTTAGAATTTTAATCCGGTCTGTTGTCCTACAATTTTATGATTAGACTTGGATAAGTACTAGTTGAATGGAATTAAAATGAGTAGGGGCAGCACATACAAAAGAAGTATATAGAAGGCTAGCTCACACAGCTAACCAAGGCAAGCTGTAAAAAAAACTACAAAGACACCCATAATACCAAAAGGCCATAATAGCATCAGTGTCTTTAAAATCCTTAAAACACGGACAGCCACTGTCACTACACACTTCGACTGGCTGCTATCTAAACCATCAACAACCATCCGATTCCTCTCCTTGCATACTACCCAACAAGTAGCAAAATGTAGCAGATTCCACAAGTAGTTGGCTTTCTCCTCATCTCGTCCAACCTAGATAAGCTGAAGATAGGGATGGCAATGGGGCGGTTTGGGGCAGATCCGACCCAATTATAAGAAATAATAAAAAAAAATGTTTTTTGTTAAATTTTTTATCTTTTAGATATATTTATTTATAAAATAATTCTTTTTACATAAAATATAGGTGAATGGCAACAGGGCAGGTTGAATCCAACCCGAACCTGATTTATGGGTTACCAAACCATAACCATTAAGGGCAGCACAGGTTACCCGTTTATCCCGCCCAATTACCATCTATGAAGAGCAATATGGAAGGTCCATGACAAATCAAATTTGGGAATAAAGAAACAAGGAACTTCGTGAATGACAGCATGGAGTAGAAGATGGCTAATTCATTCCATGTCTTCTTATGCAGAGTGTCCAACCTTGAGCTATGATTTTACCCACTACAAGGTTTTCAGTTTCCCCAAGATTTAAAAAAATTTCCCCAAAATTTCTCTACCCAATGGGAACCAGATTTTCCTTTACCTGAAGTTTTTTTATTTAGTTTTTCAGGGAAAAAAAAAAAATATTGCGAATAAGAGATATTACTCTTTATATCTCCCCGAAACTGTCTTCTCCAAAGATGAATTTTTTTCTCAAAATCAAAATTTAGAACCATCATGCTGCAGTCCACATATAAAAGTCCACCTTTAGGGGAATGAGATTTCTAAATTACGATAGCTAGTAGAAATATGAATCTTTGAGAGGATAAGTTTGTAAAAAAGGGCTAAAAATTGTTCTTTCTTACCAAAAAATCACCATATTTTTTGTTGCATCGGATCAAATAAAGAAGTAAAATAGATCTGGGCTAGGAAGTGTTTAACTTTAACTTCTAATTACTAAACATCTGTTGGATAACGGACTCCAGTCAATGACAAAGCCTCTCTTCTTCAGATCACCACTCACCAACTCCTTCAGAAACAAAGCAATAGAGAACAGCACCTAAAAATAAAAATTTGAAGGAGACTACCCACACCAAGATGAGGGTAGCTTGAATTTGGGAAACATTCACATGCGCAAGCAAGCTTTGTTAGGCAAAAGGCTATGGAAGTTCAGTACAGAATCCACTTCTTTGTGGATTACGGTGATATGCAGCAAATATGGCAATTAACGAGAATGGATGAGACCTAAGTCACCAGAACACGAAGCAAATGCAGGAACGATAGCGCCAAACTTGAAAATAACCTGTGGTCCAGAGCGCCTACAGAGCGTATCTATCTAAACTTCCTGTACAAAGACATTTCAATTTCCATTCTTATGCTCAACCACATAAACAAGAGAAAGGACATAACACAAAAAATATCTAAATTTCATCATATAAAAGTGGGTGATATAGGTCAAAATGCATATCTATCAACCCAATTTCATACATATTCCCACTTTTCAAAAAAACAACTAATAAAGTACGTATCATATTATGAATACACAGATTGTAATTTGTAAAACTGAGGATTGGAAATATTGAAAACGCGGATTTGGGACGTTCCAACACTTAGAATGTGGATTCCTGTTGAGCACTAGATCGCCACCCCTAGGTCACGGATTGTGTGCCTTAGGATGAGACACAAACATCAGAGCTACAATATCCTCTGCTAGTCCTTAGAAGGCAATATCGAGTTTTGCTTCTTTTTTTTCTATCAATATGCTCGCTTTTGTGTGGACAATGGGAATTGAGTCCGTTTTTGATGTGTGGTGGGGGGAGTCACCTTTTGCAGTGAAATTTTACCGTCTTTTTAATCTAGTTAGGAATAGAAACCTTTTGGTGTCTGATATACTTTCTTGGTCTTCCTCTTTAGGATTGGAGTGAAACCTAAACTTTAGGCGTGATCCGAGGCTGGTGGAAATGGGGGAACTAGTTAATTTGTTTGAATATCTCAAATCAGTCTTCATTCAGCCTTCCATCTTTGATTCTCGTATTTGGTCGCTTGAGGCCCAAGGTCGTTGTTACTCTCGGTCTCTCTTTTCTATTATTCGCTCACTTCCTCTTAGACCTCTTCTCCCTTTCCCTCTTGGGATTTAGAAGTCTAATTCGCCTCCCAGGATTAGAGTCTCCGTCTGGACTACCATGCTGTACAAAATCAACACCTGTGACGTTCTCCAGAGGAAATGGAAGAGCTGTGTTCTCTCTCCTAATATATGCATCATCTGTAAGAAAGGCAGAAATTCGCTGGATCACATCTTCCTTCATTGTGAGGTGGCTCGGAGATTTTGGGCTCACTTTCTTCATAAGTTTGAGTTATCTTGGGTTTTGCCACAGAAAGTATGCATGCTTTTGGATCATTGGAGATTCCTAGAGTAGGGAAAAGATGTAAATAGATATATGCTGCAGCTTTTCTCTGGATTATATGGGGAACGGGGTAACAAGGGTACCGAATCTGATTGAGTCATGCACATTCTATGTGGCCTCATGGATGGTGGTACTTCCGGAGTTTTGAGGTGTTTCTGTGGAGGATATTATGAGGGAATGGGATATGATTTTCCATTCCTTGCCATGGAATGCTCAAGTTAAGATGATCTGGTCTCCACTGAGAGAGGGCGTTGTTAAATGATCTTTGATGGGTCCGCCAAGGGCAATCCTGACCCTTTGGGTGTATGAGGTGTTTGTAGGCATTACAATGGGAGGACTATACACATTTTTTCGGGACCTATTGGGGAGGGAGATTCCACCCGTGCAGAAATTGTTGCTTTGGTGACTGGCCTGACAGAGGCGAAGGCTTAAGGCCTAGTCCTATTGGTGGTAGAAGGGGATTCTTTATCTTTCATCTCCTAGATGGTATCGGATTTGGGACGTCCTTGGCGGTTCCTGCATTTAGTTCGGATGGCACTGTTTATGGGGAGGGATATGGTTCGTAACTACAGTCTCATTCCTAAGGATGCAAATGATGTGGCTGATAGGTTGGCAAAATGAGTGACATGGAGACACTGTATTCGGGCCCCCATGTTGAGGGGAGGAGAGAAGGTTTATTGCATATGTTTTTGTGGGGTATTGTGGGTGGTTCTATAGGATACCTACTTAGCATTTGGAGTTGTTATTTGTTTTAGTGATCTTTTCCTTTTGTTGATTTTTCTTTGTTTGTTTGAAATTTTGGATCACACTTTGTGATCTTTGTACTTGCTATTCCATTTGATAATTAATATAATGATGGTTAATTATCTAAAAAAAAGGATACATGGACCCGTGCATATGTGCAAATCCGGATATGTGTCTAGGTTTTTGGATCAATCTGACCACCGTATCATAGGATACGGTGACTTAATGAATAAGGGTCATGGAAACGTCATTCATTGAAAAATAACAATGTAATTTTTATTTTTATTTTGATAACTTGACATAAAGAAGCAAGCTATATACAAATTAATTATATATAATCCAATAAAGAAAACATTTAAATACAAAACAAAGATATCATACTCAAAAAATGATAATACAAAAGTATATATGTGATGATTTCATAAAATTTAAATAAAAAAATACAAATTTTAACCAACTCAAATGGCCCATAAGTGTTAGTTGAGTGTACCTAACTTTAGGGGTGGCAACAAACCAGGCTTGCACACTAACAGCTCTTATGTATGTCCAAGCTCGAGTATGGTCCATTTTTCTCTTAAAACTCAATTGTTACACATTTAAAACTAAAAATCAATATTTTTAAAGAATATACCATAAACACATCTATAAAAAAGATGAAGTATGACGTATCTAGTATATTAATATATAAAATTATGTTCATTTTAATAGATTCAAAAGTACAAATATATAAAATATAATATTATCATGCCGAGCCAAACTATTACTTACCTTTTCCCAAAGCCTAGCCTGGAATTTGACCGGAACGGACCGGGTTGCTAATATAGTCAAGCCCATATATTTTGTCCAGGCCTACCCAAATTGATGAGATGCAGTGATATATATATATATATATATATATATATATATGTCAATTCTATTTCATATTGGGTATTCTCAATATTCTGTCAAATAGGACAGAACTTGACATTGTATGTAATGTCAAGGGCAATTTATTCCTTTACGTCTAATTAGTAAAGAATGAGGGAGCTATAAACAGTAAACACTATTCATGAACAATGTTCACAACCCCAACTTCTCTTTTCTCTTTTTCATACACTTCTCTTCCATTAAATCTTTTGATTTGCAACTTAACATTAGAGCAGCTAATTCCTTTTTTTTCTCTCTTTCCCTCTTTTATTCTATATCCTTAGGGTGTGTTTGATTAGTTTGAAAAAGGATAGAAAGGAAAATAAAAGAGTACTTTACTTTAATTTCCATCATTTCCCCTTCATTTTAAGAGGAAAAGTTTGAGGGGCTTTTCACTAAAAATAGAATATATTTAGAAAAAGTACTTTCCAATGGGCCCACACTTTCTAATGAACCAAACAAACAAATTTCGTTGGAAAGTTGATTTTCCTTTCCTTTCCTACAAATTCTAGCTAACCAAACATAGCCTTAGGCTGTAATCATTCAAAGAGACCTGATTATAATCTAGGGTTTCTTTCTCTTTCTTCCTCGTTTCTTTTCTGGTTGTTCTTCAACATGTAAAGAAACCCTCCTTGGTGACATATGAGGCTTAGAATCATAAAGGATGAACAAATATAGCGGGCACCAGTCATCCTTTTTTAGATTTTTACGCCTTGAAGCAGTTTTGAAGCAGAAATGAATTAATGAAGCGCTTTTTTTCAGAAAAGAAAAAAGGATGTTAGGATTTGTGGCAAGGTCCATTAGTATTAGCTGAATAGATTGGTGTGTACCAACCTATTATATTCCCTGTTTCAAGGTATTCTTGGTTTTTCTTTCTTTTTTTTCCCTTAGTATTAGCTGAATACCGACCAGAACTTGGGAGGTTGGTTCCATATGCATTGAATAGAAGCCAAACTATGGCAGTAAGTGGTTCTATGGAAAACAAAGGTCTCCAAATTACAACGGTAAAGTTGAATGGATTAAACTCTCTGGAATGATCCCAATCTATCAAGATGTTCATCGGTGGAAAAGGCAAATAGGGTTATTTGACACGGATGGCTGAGAACTTGATGATCACGTCTTGGCTCATGCATTTAATGCAGCCAGATTTAGATAAAAGTTTCATGGCTTTAATGATAGCCAAGGAAGCCTGGAATGCAGTTGCACAGACTTACTCAAAGGTCAAGAATTTTGCCCAACTTTATCCATTAGGTCGACATTTCTCATCAACACCAGTGGGAGCATACTATGGCAAGCTATTTTGCATCTCTTCGAAGTATGTGGAAGAGATGGATTACAATAATGACTTTATGCCGGTATGCAAAAATTTAAGAAGATTGAGAAAACTCGCATCTTCGAGTTGTTAGCTGGACTCAATCCAGAGTTCGAGCTTGTACATGTGAATATTCTCAGTCAAGAGGAATTGCCTGCATTGAACCGAGTCTATGTCCATGTGCAGAGTGAATAAAGTCGGCAGACAGCAATGAAGTAGTATGGTATTTCTGCTGATTCTTCAGAGAAGTCAGCCCTTATCTCTAATTTTGTGCCACAGAAGAGTAATAAAGGGGTTCCTAAAGGTTCAATAAAGAACGGAGAACCTAAAGTACACTCATTGCGGAAAGGTGGGCCACACTAAGGTGTATTATAAGAACATCATTGGTCCATGAAAAGTTAAACAAGTAACGGACTCGCCCTTCTACCACTTCTGTAAACAGAGTTAACTCCAAAAATAATGGTACAACAGTATTACCCATGATTTCCTTGCACTGGTTGTTTCTTCCAAGAAGATGGCTACAATTTCTAAAGAAGAATGGTTGAAATTGTGCTCCATAATTTTTCAGCTTGAGAGCCCATCTACATCAGCCTTTTCTCACACAAGTACTCACACATCAGCCTCCCACACATCCTCCAATTCTTCATGTTCCTAATGGATTAACGATACTGGTGCGGTCGACCACATGACTTGTCTTCAGTTTTCTCTACATATTCAATGTGTCCAAGTAGGGAGAAGGGTAAAACTGTAGATGGATCCCTCTCCTCCATTGCAAGAAAGGGAGATGTATTTGCTCTCCCTCACTTATCTCTTTCATCTTAATTACATGTACTTAATCTTACTACTTAGTACTAACTTGTTATCCATCAATAGTGTTACTTAATTGTTGTGTAACCTCTATCCTAATCAATGTGTTTTCCAAGACCTGTCTTTGAGGAGAACAATTGCACCTAGCCGTGAAGCTAATGGACTGTACTTTCTGGAGCAGAATGCTACAACTCCATCTTTAGCACATCAGTCTAGTGCAATTAGTAGCTCTATTAATGGTAATAAAGACCAACTGATGCATTGACACTTTAGGCTAGGACATGTTTTTGCAATATTTGAAAAAACAATTTCCTCAGTTGTATAATTCAACTTCTCTGAATATTCAATGTGAAATTTGTGAGTTTGCAAAGCATAGTCATGCTACCTATCTATTGAATAATAAACAAAGTAATGTTCCTTTTTCTATTTTTAATTATGATGTTTGGGGATCTGCCCAACTAAGTTTGTTACTTTATTTCTTTCTTTTTCTTTTTTTTTTTTTGATAACCAGGGTGTCCGGGTCAGCTTGCGTGCACCAAGACTAATCCCTAGGGCTCTGAAGTTAACGACCGGGTAAGCCTCCAGTGGCCCCAAGTGAAACGGCCCCCCGCAGGAATCGAACCCAGATGATTGTACCAGAAGTATGTGGGTTTACTTAATGAAATCTAAAGATGTGGTGCTCTTAATTTTCTGGCATTTCATAAAAATGGTTTTCACTCAATTTAATAAACCCATACAAGTTTTCAGATCTGATGCTTGCTTGGGGGGAGGGGGTTCAGGCCTACAATCCTATTTGACTCAACATGGGATTGAATAGACAAGTTCCTGTGTGGGAACACCACAACAGCAAGGGTTTCTGAAAGAAAAAAATCGGTATTTCCATCTTCCAAAAAATTTGTGGTTTGAGGCAGTACTTATAGCAGCTTTTTTAAGTAACCGTACGTGCCTCACAGTTCCATACAACCGTTTCAGACCTTGTGTCCTGTTTGTCACTTGTTTCCGGTGCCTCTTAAAAGATTTGGTGCATATGTTATGTTCACATCCAGGATAACTCATGTACTAAACTTCAACCAAAAGCCCTCAAGTGCATTTTCCCAAAGGTACTCTCCTCAAAAAGGTTATAAATGTTATCATCCAGGTTTTCGCAGACTTTTTCTCCATGGATGTCACCTTCTTTGAAACTGTTCCAAGAAATCGCTCTTCAGGGGGATAATTAAAGAGAGTTCTCCCTCAGCGTTATCATTACGTTTTCTTATGCCACTGCCTCCATATGTTTATGAATTTAGTAGCACTACTAACTTGCAAGCAAAGGACGGGAATTAGGAGTTGTAGGTGTATACTCAAAGGAAAAATCAATCAGCCAAACAATCATCACAAGAATCCAATCTCGAAGTCAAGTAACAGCACTCGGTCTGATTTTTACACATTCCTAATGTGCCTGCAACAGTCTATGATGATTCCAATCTTTTTAATGCTTTTTCGAAGGGAAAACGTCATTATACTTAGTATGACATCTCTGTTGATGTTTCTTATCACTCGTTATCACATTCATATCATTCCTTTGTAGCTTATGTTTCCTCTTTGTGTTGACTTTGTGTGCTTCAGAAGCTCTTTCTCAACCTAGGTGGAAGAATGTAATGTGTGAAGAGATGAAGACTCTAGAAAAAAATGTTATCTGGGAGCAGGTAGACCTTCCTCAAGGAAAGTAACAGGTTGGGTATAAATGGGTTTATACAATGACATATAGATCAGATAGATCTGTAGAATGATAATAAGGCAAGATTGGTAGCTAAAGGCTACATGCAGACTTATGGGATAGACTATCAAGGGACGTTTGCTCCAATGGCAAAGATGAACTCCATCAAGAGTTTTGCCCTCAGTTGCAGCAAATATTTCTTGGCTTTTGTATCAGCTAGATGTCAAGAATGCACTTTTGCATGGCAGCCTACAAAATTAGGTTTATATGAGAACACCAGGCTATCAATTTCCTAAAAGTAGTAGTAAGGTGTGCAAGTTGAAGAAAGATATATATATGATAAGTCATGAATTTATATAAAGATGGAGAGAAATTTGGGAAAGTACAACCACAACTGTTTTAGCGAAGACCTAAAACAAGTGTGACAAAACAAAGAAAACTTTGCATATTTTAAAATAATCACCCTATAGTTTGACATGTTTAGCAGAGTTGTGAAGAAGACTAGCTATATACAAAGTCCGGCAAATCATACACTGCTTTCTGGGCATAGTCAAGGTGGCAGAGTTGCCTTGATAGTATATGTGGATGACATTGAAGTGATAAGTGATAATGCTTTTGAAATTAAGAGGCTAAAGGATTACCTATGACATGAGTTTGAAATTAAAGATTTGAGGGAATTAAGATATTTTTAGGGATTGAATTTTCCCAATCAAAGAAAGGGATCTTCATTTCCTAAAGAAAATACATACTACATCGACCATCCCACCTTGAAGGTGCACACAGAATCCTTCAATACTTAAAGTCCTCTCAAGGGAAAGGACTTCTATTTTCTAATCATGGACATTTAATGATCCAAGGGTACATAGATGCTGATTAGGCTGCTGCTATATTACTGGCAGGTGGTCTACTTCAGGCAACTGCACTTTAGTTAGGAAATCTAGTTACTTAACACAGCAACAAACAGTCAGTTGTAGCTAAATCAAGTGCAAAAGTAGAATACAGGTCTATCGCTTGTGGAGTTTATTAGTTGATATGGTTACTATTATTACTTCTATAGCTTGGATTTCCAATGCATAGGTCGATGAATTGTATTGTGATAATAAGGCAGCTATCAGCATTGCTCATAGTCCTGTACAACATGATAGAACTAAGCATATTGAAGTTGATCAACATTTTATTCAAGAGCAGATTACAAGTGATCAGATTCAACCAATGAATTTGTATTGTGATAATAAGGCAGCTATCAGCATTGCTCACAATTTAAATCAAGAGAAGATTATAGGTGGTCAGATTTGCACACCCTACGTCACTTCAGTATTACAGCTGGCTGGTGTTCTTACCAAAGAGGTTCGTCAGTCTCAGTTGTTTGAGATCTTAGGCAAATTGGGGATGATACCTATCTTTGCACCAACTTGTTGGGTAATGTTAAGATGTAGTGGTATATGTAGACACTAAAAATGTGTCACCTAAATCGAAGAATTAGACCAAGTCCACGTTGACTAGTCAACAGTAAAAACCCAACAAGCCAAGTCGCAAGATGTACATCTGGGTAAATAAATGATAATCCAGCCCATCCATTACAAAATGTGGACCGGGACAAACAAATATACAAGTCCGGCCCAACAACTACACGTCGGTCCACAAACACTATCACAGTCCAAACATGTAACCCAAGCTCGTCCTATGGAGAATCAACATTTGGCGACCAAGTAAGGAAAGTCACAATCTCTCAAATGGCAAAGAATATTAGGAAATGCACCTAATTTAAATATTAGGCTAAATTAGGGTAAAAGATTCTCTTAAAATAACATGTCTCAATCAATTCAAATTACTTCCAAAATTGAGATACACAATCCTCGCAATATGAAAGACTTCAAATCAAAAGATCAAATATCCCTTTGTAATGGAAAGTTGCAATCAATCAAGATCGTTACTAAAATAGGAAAACACAATCCCCTCCATATGGAAATTCTCAATCAAAGGAGATTTTCATACTGAGTTAAGGACACCCACACCTCTTGCCAATAAATAGAGAGCTTCATACACAAGGGCTCTCAAACATCAGCAATTGTGAAGACAGTCTTGAAGCTTGGAGAAACTCTGAAGAAATTCTAAGAAGGCTTGGAGAAAACTTACTCTAAGTCTACCTCAAAAGTATGTATACATTCTTTCTTTCTTACACTAAGAAGAGAGACAAAGACATCCAGAAAAGGAGAATCCACTAGAAAGAAAGCTCTTCTTCAACTACTTCGGCCAACAATAAGTGTTGAAGAATGAATTATTGAAGATCGATTCAAGATCAAGCTTCTACAGCCCTAGGATCGAAGATTCATCGAGGAGATCAAATCAAAGGTTTATTCTTTGTAAAGAATACAAATCACAGAGATTGTACTCATTCTTTCATTACATGATACATCAAATCGACATTTGTTTACATGCTTTTCTTTTCTTTTGTTTTGGACACGAAATTTGTATCTATAGACTATATTTTATTTTTTAAATTTATATTAAGTATTCTCAATATTTTTCCATATAGGAAAGAACTTGATATAATATATAGGGGATTATGATCCTTTACATCTAATTTGTACGAAATTAAAAGAATGAGGGTGTGTGAACAGTAAACACTATTCACAAACACTGTTCTTAACCCCAACTTCTCTTCTCCCTCTTTTTTCTTCTCTTCTTGTCCATTAAGGCCTCATTTGGTTGTCATTCTAGATCGGGAACTCATTCAAGGTACCAGTTCCCTAAATTCATACGGGGAGCTAGTTTGGAAGGCTTCTTTGTCACACTTGGTTAGCATGTAACAAAATGAGTTTCGATCTAATATAGATGTTTCGTCAACATGTACTAAAATGAGTTCTAACCAAATTTTCTAACTTGTTTCTTTTAATTTTAATTATTTTAATATAACCCCATGGCACACAAAAGCTTTGCACACTTATATCCTTTTAAATGAGATAATAATACTCCAAAATAATCTATAAGAGAAATAATGTATTTAAATGCTTCCCACTCCTTGCTTTATTTACAAATTTTCCACTGCAAAAACTAAAAACTCATTCCTAAAATCTAAAATCAAGGTTAAAGGTGATTTTGTGATGAAGAATATTTCCTCATTCTCATTCTGGGAGAACTCAATCTGTCTCTACTAATCAAACGACAATTTATCTGTGAGAACTCATTCCACTGATCGGAACTCATTCCAAGTCATGGAATGCATTCCCAAAATGGTACCCAAACTAGGCCTAAATCTTTTGATTTGCAATTCGTATTTAGGAATGTAACGATCACATATATATAACAATCATATATTCAGAAGTACAAATATACAAACATATAATCTTATCAGGCCGAACCGAACTTTCACTTACCTTGCCCAAGGCCCGGGCTGGAATTTGACAAGGTCGAGCCGCGGCTGTGCCTGGTATAGAGCCTGCAATCCAATATACTTTGTTCAAGATGGCCCAAATATCAGTGGGTCACCCAGCCTACTGCCATCCCTATCCGCTTAAAAATTAAAAATGGAGATAGATTTGAAGGTTGACTAACCCCACACCCTTACGCATGTCATGTTATCCGATACCGGAATGGCATGAAAAGTGAAACGTCTAGGTATCACAACTAATATCCAAACCATAAATGAACAGCCAATCCATCACCAACCAAGGTTATCAAAACGCCTAGGCGAGCTCAGGCGACAGACCTGGCCATCACCTAGGCGCTAGCCTAGGCGATTGGGCGCTCGCCTAGGCGACATTTTTAAGAAAAAAACAGGCTACGATAAATAGCCTGATCTGAGTCGTCCGATC
>JAUPMG010105796.1:0-12158 GCA_031762675.1 Pachysandra terminalis | reverse complement strand
ATATTGTGGTTGCAATCAAATGAAGCTTTTACATAAAGCAACATTAATGTAATGTATATGCAATGAAATTTTTGCGAATTAGTAAACAACCAAATAGATGAATATTCACCCAAAATAAAATCTCGAATTAGAAAAAGAAAGAACGAAAAAGGAGGAAAAGGATAAGAAAATTCCAATTCATTACCTAGAGCTGATAGGCTACAGATATAAAGGTCTTGTGAGTTTCCTGGATCAGGTTTTAATATAACCTGAGATTATATTCAACCAAAAAACATAAGTTTAACAGGAACAAGTTTAAAAGCCAACATGGACATTCCAGAAAGCTTCATAACATATTCATGTTTTCATCATTTTATTAAGATAACAAATCAAACACAAACCTGAAACTAAGTGTGGCACTGGAGCCTATTTGGGTTTTCCCCATAACGACTGTCATCTGGCCGTATGCTAGGCTCCACATACCTTCCACCAGAAACTTTGAAGTTAGAGATGCCGTTAATAAACCATGCAGTAATAAGAATAAGATAGGGAATACTGCAGATTATCATAACAAAATAATGTTTCAGAACTAAAATAAAAACGAGGGAGAGAGAGAAAGAGAGAGAGAGAGTAAAGCATTTTCCACTAGTTCACCAAAAAATAAATAAATAATGGCACTATAAAGATCTAACTCACACAAGAAAAAAAAAAAAAAGAAGAGAAAGTATACATATAGCAAATATTATAGAAAGCTAAGAAAAGGCTCAAGAAAATCTCAAAGAAATCCAAGAAGAGAACTAGCTCCACTCAAGATGGTCTGACTAACTGACATGTACATGGCTGTTGGGATCACACCATCTAGATACCTCGCCCGATGCATCAAATCTCTCCACTTTATGTGCTGCCATATGTATGTGTCAAGAATCTCCAACCGTCTTGTTTGTTTAGCAATGTCCAAAAGCTTATTCAACAAGTTTTGCAACAAGTGAAAAGAGTGTAATGAGGACAAGGTGCAACTTAATGCTGGAGTTAATTTTAGCAATGTCACTGTAGGATAAGTCAAGGAGTTTATTTTTCAAGAGTCCTAGGCCTGTTTGGATGTGCACTGTACACCCGTGTTCAGTTTTGTTTCACAAATGTTGAGTGCCAACACTTTACCAAGGATCCATGACAAAATCAATACTCCAATTCCTTGGAGGTTTTGGATTAAACTCAAACAGAGCTCCATTTCTTCCCTATTTCACAGAAATCTATTTAGGAGCACAGCTACTCTTTTAATCTTTGACATGAGCATCTGAAAAAAACAACAAGAAGCATAAAGGAATGCTAGCCAAGGTACATACTACTGAAGAAACTCTACAACCCTATGATATATAACTCCAATTCCAACAAGAAATCTTTGATGCTCCCATGGCAGGACCCCAGATCTTCTTAGAAACCAATCCCGCATGGAAGGAATTACAAGACACATTGTAGGAATAGAACCTTTTTGAAACCCTACAATCATAGCGGAGTCATTAAAAATTTAAGCATCACATTCTCATCAAATCTAATACTAATAAGGATTATCCTTCCCATTGACAAAAATGACTGGAGTATCTTTACGAACAACAGAAATCTCTTTTACAGTTTCAGGTCACAGATTTTAGTTCAATTGTTTTTCCACAACAATTGGGATCAATTTAATAAGCATAGAAGGACTTCAATGACCAATTACCACATCCTGCAGTGTTGCTAAAGGTGATCGCAAGGCACCTAAGTGTTTTTTGAGGAACTAGGCAATGCTCGCTTAATCGCCTAGAAATCCAGGTAACCACCTAGGCATGATTTTAGGCCAGAGATCGCTGGCCTAATTAATTACATAATTTTGGAATTTTTTGATCTTAGTTATTCAACTTATAACTTAAGTATAAAGTAGTAATGAATTAACTTATTAGTAAGAAATTATTGGTTAATTAAATAAAAATAACTTATTGAAATTATTACTTAATTACATAATAACTACTTATTTCTAACTAATAACAATTAACAATCTTTTATTCAAGTAAAAGCCCATTAAGACCATTCAGTTATAATAGGAAGGAGTAGGTGCCCAACCAACCAGATAAAACCCACTCTCATTATTATTTAAACGTCGATCATGACTTCCTAGAGTTCTTGACGATTTTTTATAGAAAGACACAGCCTGCCTCTCCCCTCTCTCCATAGTTGACCACCAAGTTAACAACTGAATCTTTTTTTCTTTTTTCACATGTACTTGCTGACCTCCTCTTGCCCACACTTCATAGTTGATTTTTTTTTTATAAGTACCTGAACCGCCTATCTTCCTTTCACTATTTTCAATCTCTTGTTACTTTTGTTAGTGTGATAATGAATTTTGCTAATTTTTTAGTTTAAGTAGTTACATTCAAGCTTCTTTATAATATGACGCATTCTGATTATTTAATATGTTCCTTTTACTTAGCACTAAAACTGCATGTTTTCCCATAAGGCATGCAAGAAACCTTACTTGCAGGCTGTTGCATGATTTATTCATCAAAAGAGGTATTTATAATTCGTTCATCTGATTTAATTGGAATTGATCATTGCATTAGGCTTTGTTGGTAGGAAACATGTCACATCAATCGATTTTAAGAAATTGTTGAACATGGTTTTGTTTAACTTGCCTAGGCTATAGGCTGGTCTATAGCCTAGCTTCGCCTAGGCATTTTAACAACCTTGTCGTGTTGTATTTACATAATGATTCTCCCACTCCCCACTCCCAAATGAATTACATAAGGTAGACCCCAATTCCATCCAAGGTTGTTTTGCACATATTAACAGCCACTTTGAACAAGATAAGATGGACAACCTAATTGCAAGGAGATGGACTATACCTAATGGGTACTTTCCTTGTAAGGAAGTCCCGGAGTCAGTTGATTGCCTCCTTGTTCATTGTTTCATTCTCAAACAGGATATAATGTCACTTTTATCAAGAGATTTTGGAGTATCTTATTCTTAAGCCACGCACTATAGTTTTTTGAGTGTGCAACTCTACCAGACAAAGATGAATGGGAATTTATTTTTATGGAAGACGATTCCATTTGCTATCTATTAGGTGATTGGTAAAGAAAGCAATAGAAGAATCTTCAACAGTAAGGAAACAAACATGGGAGGTACTCATGCTCATGTACTTCTTTAGCTTCACAATTGATCATCAATAGCAGAGCAAATAAGTTCAGAGAAGTTGATTTTTCTGTGATTTTGGGTTATTAGGATGCTTTTCTTTCTCTGTAAATCTTCTTTGAAACAACGTAGCCTTGGTAAGCCATTTGCTAGCCTTTTGAATACTTCTTGTGTGCATAGTCTGTCCTTTCTTATCTTAATTATGTATCAAAAACAATTACGTCCAAAACTCAAACTGTATCATATATGTTTGTATCAAAAAGAAGGCGATGCAAAAATATTTTTTTCGTATTCTATAATAGAATGATTAATATAAGATATGATAACCTGGATGACAGTAACCATATACAATCAATGAAGGTAAAATATATTCTCATGCCATAAACATTGAGATTCCAAGCTTCTTACACTAACCATTTTCAAGAAAATCGTATCATTGACATAATTAATCCTAAAGAAATGAAATAGGGTTGATAAGCAATTTTTAAAATAAGACAATAATTTTTTTTGGGTAAATTATAAAAACCTCCCTTGAGGTATGCATTAATTATAAATACCTCCCTTCACCTTTCTGAAATAACAGTGTCCTCCCTACAGGTTTGAAGGGAGGTCACACTCACATCTCTTCTGTAAGTTACCGTAAAGTTGTATGACGAAAAGTGCTGATGTCAGCACATATCTATATCTTTTTGGATAAAATTATCCCACTACGAATTTTATGGTAATTAAAAAAGTGAGGGTATTTACGTAAAACAATAATAAAACATTACTTTTACTAACGGATGTCTTTTAACAAGGGGGGAAAGTGTTATTTCAGAAAGGTGAAGGGAGGTTTCTGTAATTAATGCATACCATAAGGGAGGTTTATGTAATTTACCCTTTTTTCCTATGCAAAACCAAGTATATGTAGGCGTTTAGCATAAATACTTAAAATAAATACATAGGGCAAGAAGAGGAAGAAGAGGAAGAAATATTAACAAATCTGGATCTCGATCATCTTGACATCAAAAGGCCACTCTATTCCCCTCCCCTCCTTCCAATACTTCTACTAGCAAGATATTACTAATGAAAATAAGATAAAACTTATGGGGGAAAAACCTACAACAAGGGGAAAACCAAAACCTCTATACCTTAGCATGGAATTCTGTATCATTAACTGAAATGCATACTTATGCAACATTCCAAGGTTCTGGAAAATCATAGCCACAATAATCAGCATCAACATAATTCTGAAGTGAAAATTTGCTGAAACCATATGTAACTAAGTGAATATCAGACTATCAGTACATTATGCTGAATGTTCATGCATACACATATGGAAGGCAACAATTGCAGCATTCATCCTTGGAAATTAAAGCAAGCGTAGTATGCATGTAGATGTATATGCCATTATATTTTCATGCTCACACAGGTATACACTTTTACGTCGAATAACAGCTTCAGTAAGTTCCAAATAAAGTAAGAAGTCAAATAAAAGTTTTCTCCTCTTAGATATTTATCAAGCAAAATGCAGAAAACAACTCATAGAAATACAATATCAGATCTCATTTAGCATCTAAAACAAGCATAATAAACAGATAATCAGTGCAACATAAGGATTCAAAGGAAGAAAATTAATAAAGATCATTACCTCCGTGTTCAGCACTTTGAAAAGCCATCAATAGAGTGAAAATGGTTCTAGTTCAGCACTTTGAAAGCTGACTACCAACATGACTTTAAATTTCTTGAGATTTATCAAAATTCACCCCAAATTTTCCTTTTTCAAGGGCGAAATTTCCCTTGCATCAATAACTTCTTATCTTTAAATTTTCTTTACAATTTCTTACAGAAAATAATGCGGAGAAGCAAATTCGTCTTAATATTTTCGCATTCTAAAGGTGCAAATTTCCCACAAAATCGAAATTAAAAACTTAAATACCAAGACTTGAAGCAAATTGACTTTGTGTCTTGGTTGAACTATAATCAATGCTTTAAACCTCAATTTTAGTATGAATAGTTGAATAAGAAAATCAAGTTGGGGCTGTGTTAGCCAACTGCCAACACAGAATTTTCTCCAATCCTCCAGTTCTTCTCTTTTTCTTTTTCTTCTCTTGTTCTTCTGTTATTATATTGTAACTCAGACTCACAGGTCATATCTCAGTTTTGATCTTGGTTGGAATCAAGATGAAATTCCAAAACTTAGAAGTTTTACAGAAATATGGAAAATCTTGTAGAAGACATAGTCGAAATATCAAAATACCAAAAATTTTGAGATGGCTGAAGATTGAAAAGGAATACAAAATTCTGCCAAAATTTTATACCTTGACTGAAATAGATCAAAGTCTTAATATGACTTCAGCATTTGAAATTAACCAACATTGCAGATCTTGTCATTGTAGCATTCCTCACTTCTTTTTAGTCGGTAAATGGTGATTTTTAATAAGATAATTGGGTAAGAGCTGCAACTAGTACACTAAGATTGTATGCCATTGCAGATCAATGGAATGTTACTCTTAATATCAACCTTGCATGCAAGGTTTTAAATATCGATATCGCGGATATATCCTACCTCCAAAATAGCGAAATATCAAGGAATATATCAACAAAAATATCGATATCACCAAAAAAATTAGAGAAATGCGGGAAACATTGGAAACAAGATGTAAATTTTGAAAAGAATTTTGTGGAATGCTAATTCAGGCAATTTTACTCCCAAATAACTCAAAAATTATAGAAAACGATGATTTTAGACGAGTAAGGTATGCATAGATAGGAACATGCTATCGTGCATATGCTATTCTTCAAAAGTTCTTACAATACACAGAAGGTCTTTTAATTAAAAACTGATACATTATACATAACAAATTTCAAATACATGAAAAAAGAATCTAACCATGTCTCTTAGTTGTGATCTAGACTAAAGAAGCTACAATATTGTGGTTCTAACTTCCACCAAGCATAGCTCACAACTACAATACTCAAGTTATCCTACATCCTTGAATAGAAATCAAGTAAAGACTGTATATTATCCGTTTCTCAGATCATACTACGATCCAATGTTTGTAACCATACTTTTTTCAATGTACTCCTAGGAGTCAATATATCAGGATTCTTCCTACCTTTTGTCTTAGACTAAGTAGAGTGACAAAAATATGGTAATAAACAAGCAATGATCAAAAGAATATAGAACATAAACAACATCTTCGAGAATTGTTTCTATATTTCTTAAAAATATTTTCTATCAATAAAACATTTTTCAACTAAAAACACATTATATGGCTTGATATTTTTGCTAATTATTGCAAATCCATAATTTGTATTTTCATATTTAATATAATTATAAATATTTTTTTTAAATATTTCAATAAATAATAATATCAACCTTTTCTTGGTACAAGGTAGACAAAATAGGTCACCATTTTATAATGTAAGCATATGTAGAACTTTTAATCAAATTAAAATTCCAAACTTTTTGTTTTTTTTTAGTATGTATGTGTGTATATAAATATATATACATATGCGTGTATATATATATATACAAAATATTCAAATAAATATTTTTAATTAAAATAATTTTTCAACCAACATGTGAACTGCCTTTCATCTGACACATAATTAATCTAAGGCTTAAAGTAGGCTTAAAACCCAAAAAAAATGGTTTCCCAAGTGTTTTGGATTTTCAAGTTCTAAAACAATCAAATCCTCAATTTAATGTATGTTAGCCCATCATACAAGTAAATTGGCATGCATTTCATCTTTATTTCATGCTAAATAAACAAGAAAACTAAAATCAGCCTTCACTTGTTCTCATAGCTTTCAGACGAAAAATGTCAAAATAATTTGTAAATTCTCGGAAAAACTTGGAAAAATTTTCATTTAAGTCCCTAAAATTGGTTAGGAAGTAAATTAATCATTTAAAAGTTGGAAGAGTTTTGGGAGTGTGTGCTTCTCGGTCATAATGAGGGAAATCTGACTTATTTTGGTCAATATATCACATATGCTGTATAAAAACACTACATAAGGGGGGTATATCGCGATATATAACGATATATAGAAGGATATTTTCCAAAATCAGTTTCCCCTCTTTAATGTACATTGACCCCAACGAAAAAGGGATATGTAATTGGGAGATATCAAGATATTGTGAATCATGCTTGCATCTTACTCTTGGGCACCCACTCCAAAGTCTAAAGTCGAAGCACTAATTAGCAATAAGTACACCATCAAGAATCTTTTAGCCATGAATAAAGGCATTTTGAGGTCTGGAGATAAGGGCTAGCAAAACATCTTTCTTCTAAACAATAATACCTTGGAGATAATTTTGTATACTAAAGCTTATAGGACAATAATCTATGTCACATGAACTTAGTGTTGAGTGATAATTAAGACAGAACTGTAATTTAACTTAAGTCAGGACATGGGAGTACATGTACTTGATAAGTAAGGGGTGTTATTATCCTTTCACCTTTAATATATAGTATATAAAGCTGAGAACACCCAGACCTGAACAACACAACAGATCTGGATGACTACACCTTTTCTACTACTTCTTCTCTTCTCCTTACTACACTTCTATACATCTTGTTCTTTTCTATTAAAGGATTATTTCAACTTGGTATAAGAGCGAACAAGATTTACAAAGGGAACATAATTTCTTTTTTCTTCTTCTTTTTTCAACTTCAAGTTTGAAAATTTTCTTCTTATCTTTTTTCCATTAGGGTTTAAATCAACCCTGACTGTACCTAAGCCTGCCAAACACAGTGTGGTCAGACGATAACCCTAGGTTTCCACAGGTTAGCTAACCCACATGAAAAGGAAAAAAAAAAAGGAGCCTTTATGATTATTCTTATGTTGTTTATCCCTTTTTATTATTATGTTATTTTCTAGTATGATTTGTGCTTAGTAGCTGTGTTTTTCGTGCTTATTCGGTGTGTGGACCTGATTGCTACTACTAAAAAGGAGATTATTTTTTAGTTGGGATGTTGGAAACAAAATTTGTCTAGTGTTTCTGTTGGTCCTAGTGCAATATCACAAATGTGTTCGTAGTGATGCTTTAGGAATGCAGATCACGACTATCAAGCTAAATGCAAATAACTACTTAGTGGTAGGAATCGGTCCAGATGTTGATTGAAGGAAGGGGGGTAGATTTGGTTACATTAATGGAAGGATACAGGTGCCAGATGTGTTAGATCCGGCTTATGAGAAGTAGGAAGCCGAGAATCTAGTTGCAATGTTATGGGCCTTATGGCTCCTCAATTCAATGGAACCCGATATCAACAGAGGCTTCCTAAGTAGATGGAACGCTGTTGCATAGACATATTCAAAGGTGAAGAATTTTGCAAGGCTTAATCAGCTGAGGCAAGAAATATCCCATCATCATCAGGTGAGAAATCATTGGCTATTTAATTTGCTAGCCTTCGAAGTATATGGGAATAGCTGGATCACTATGAGGAATTTCATCCAGAGTGTCAGATAGATGCAGTAACCTATAGGAAGAAATTGGATTGCTCAAGAATTTTTGATTTTTTGGCAGGCCATAATCCAGAGTTTGAGATGGTGATGGTGCAGATACTGAGTTAAGAATAAATCCCTTCTTCGAATCAGGTGTGTGCATATGTGAAGAGTGAAAAAAGTAAAAGAAATTGGGGATTGTGTTGGTAAGGGCGAATAGGGGATTGTGTGGGTTAGGCGCACGGTCTCAAGTTCGATTCCCCAGCTGGGCAGGTTCGGATTTAAGTGGAAGGTCGTGGCAGTGGATTGTTGCGCTAGCCTCCTACTTGGGATTAGTCGGGCCTAAGGCCCGGACACCCAAATTATCAAAAAAAAAAGAATGCTTTCTTATATGGTGAACTACAAGAGAATATATATACATGAGACAACCACAAGTGTTCCAATTTCCTACAAGTGAACGTAACATGTGTAGACTCAAAAAGGCTTTGTATGGGCTGAAACAATCTCCACATGCCTGGTTTGAATGGTTAAGCTGTGCAATGAAAGTTGGGTGCTCCCATAGTCAAGCAGATCACACCTTGTTTGTCAACCACAATGGGAAGAATGCCACTACAATGTGGATGACATTATGTTGACAGGTTCGGCATGATAGACAGACACGCACTAACTTGAGTGGGAGTGCTGAGTGATAATTAAGAGCAGAACTGTAATTTAACTTAAGTCACGACATGGAGGTACATGTACTTAATAAACAAGGGGTATTATTATCCTTTTACCTTTAATATATAGTATATAAAGGTGAAAATGCGCAGATCTGGACGATTACACATCTTTTCTACATCTTGTTCTATGCTCCTTCTTCCTTCACTTCTATACATCTTGTTCTTTTTCATTGAAAGATTATTTCAACTCTTAGGTTCTTAGGTACAGGTATCAGGTGCTCCAGAAGCTTCATTAATGACGCTTTTGCTGGTATATATCTAAGTGTTGGATCCATATGATCCCCGTATTGTAAGACACAAAAACTCTAAGACAAATAACCATATAATGTCCATGTAAAGAAGCAAGTTATACAACATTCATAATTTATATCCAATAAAAGAAAACATTCAACTAGGAAAAAAAATTAAAAAATAATAATAATAATAATTGTGAACTCAAGATGCGAAAAGTCTAAATGTGATAATGTAACATTATTATACAAAAGAATACTGATTTTAACCATCGTAATACGGCCCCTAAATGTTACTTGTGTGCCCATGAATCTAGATGTCTACACAACTTAATATAAAATCATTTAAAAAATTGAACAAGGATTCAAGTGTCGAAAACATATCACATACCCATGCCATCTCATAAGTAATAAATATTATGTAGAGTTTAGTTATATTTTGTATATTTTCCTTAAACACATAAGAAGTCTCATAAAAGCGACGAACCAACTTGAATTACTCATGTTCAGCAAAACTAAAAAATAATAATAATAATAATCGAACCTGGAGACGCTGAATAGCCTGTTGGAATGTAGGAACAGAAGCTCTTTCTGTCTGCGAATTTTGCTCCTTCGATGACGGCTCGGAAATTGCAGATGTACTGATTGCAGAAACACTGATTTTGTTGAACTGAGCCGATAAACGGCGATGGGAGGATTTGTAGAACTGGATAGGGTTTCTTTTTCCGGCAAAGAAGAGCGATGAATTAGCTTCGTCAGGTTGCAGAGCAGAGAGAACTAACGGGAATGCAAGCATCGCCATAACTGAGTCGGGAGCTTCGGAGACGAAACTTAGCCAATTGCTTTATCCAGTGAGAGAGAGCACCATATAAATAACAATGGACGACGTGGCGACATTGCAAATTTTTTGATTTTCTGACGTGGAGTGAGAGTTCCCTTTAACGGCTAGACTAGAATGTGTTGGAGCCGGATCCTCTGTATCAACCCTGCTAACTTAAGGATGTGCCTACACGTGGCTGTAGGGTCCACCACAAGGAGAAAACGTCCTCCCCTCTAACCTAATTAACGGAGAGAAGACGGATGTTATCCTGACGTCTGTCCGTTCTTCTTTCTCCATCCTTCAATTTTTCCCATTTCAAAATCCCTTTTAGAAATAGCGCCAAAACAAACAACCTAATGCTGTCGTTTGTCTATCTCCGTCTCCCCTTTCTTCTTCAGTTTGATTCGTGTGGTTATCAAAGAGTCCTATTGCAGACAAGTTTATTGGTGATGAATGTTGATGATATATTTATTTGTTCTCTCTCTTTTTGCTTATGTGTGATTCAGGTTATTAACTGTTTTTGCTTGTTCTTCTGGGTACCACAAGGTTGTTTCGGAAACATCTGATTGTCAATTTGGTGAAGTTCCATTTAACCCTTCATAACTCCTGAATCTTTATTTGTGTTTTTGATATAGAAGTTGAGTATGTTGGTGAAATCTTTCCTTGTTTTGATTGAGATTTACATGATTAAGTAGGAGAGGTTGATTCGTGTGGGTTGGGTATTTGTACCAATGTTTTGATTGAGATTGACTATTTTTGCTTTGGATGTTGAAGGTCTTTGAATATTTGTCACCGGTTCCAACAGTGGAGGAGATTTTATTTGGGTTGTCTTTTACACCGTTTGTAATTTGATCAAACAAGATTCCGGCTGATTTAGTTTTTGCCAAAAACTGGGGCATTAGAAGGAAGTTCCCACCTACCATTGTTCATCAGGTACACTGTTCTTTTTTGATTTTTTGATTTTTTTTTGTTGATCTAATTCTAAAGTTAAGGCATCCATATATATGCATAAAAAAAATTTCATTATAATGCTTGTGTTATGTTTTTCTATTTTATTCAAAATTCTTTTCTTTATGTAAGATTTTTTATAACACTGATAATCATATTGAAGATTTGCATAAATAATTTTAATGAAATTAGTTCCATTTCAAGTACTCCAATGATGTAAAATCGGTCTGTCCAGATAATTATTTTCACATACAAATCCCATACTGGGACAGTCCAAATAGAGAAATTTAACATACAAATCCCATACGGGACAGTCCAAATAGCTATTTAACATTCAAATCTCATACCGGACTGTCCAGATAATTATTTCACATTCAAATCTCATATCGGACTGTCCGGATAGGGAAAATTAACATACAAATCCCATACCGGGACAGTCTAGATAGTTGTTTAAAATTCAAATCTCATACCGGTCTGTCCAGATAATTATTTCACATTCATCTCAAACCGGTCTGTCTAGATAATTATTTCACATACAAATCCCATACCGGGACAGTCCATATAGTTATTTAAAATTCAAATCACATACCGGGATAGTCCAGCTAGTTGTTTAAAATTCAAATCTCATACCGAACTGTCCATATAATTATTTCTCATTCAAATTTCAAACCGGCCTGTCCAGATAATTATGTCACATACAAATCCTATACCGGGACAGTCCAGATAGGGAAATTTAGCATACAAATCCCATACGGGACAGTTCAGATAATTATTTAAAATTCAAATTACATACCGGGACAGTCCAAATAGTTGTTTAAAACTCAAATCTCATACCGGACTGTCCAGATAATTATTTCACATACA